>JAJAGP010005440.1:0-12500 GCA_025084515.1 Ancistrus triradiatus
TTTCCTGCTTTTGGAAGCAGATGTTTCATTTTTATTTATAGGATACTACAGAGTTAGAAGGCCAATAAATCCCTGACCTACCATGGGCTGGTACGCCAGAGGCCCCGGGGCTCCCCGGCAGTGGGGTTCGGTAAGCGCTCTGACCGGATCCGATGGGCACAGGAACGTCTGGGTAACACTTCCTCATGAGCTGGACTCCACATTCAACCAGAGCCTCCGAGTCCTTCATCAGCAGACACTCCTGCAGAAGCACACCCACTGTTACACCGCACAGCAGTGCAAAACTGGGTGCACTATGGGTAATGTAGTACACTGTCTGCTACATGCAATGATCATACACTAAAAATGAGCTATTTATCAGACAACATCAATGAGACAAACAAGGAGGAGTAAAATAAAGAAAAGTACAAATGTTTCAATTATAAAAGAAATCAAAGAAGAAGAAAAACTAAACGGATCACAAAAAGAAACAGATCAGGAAAAAGAAAGCAGGAGTAAAAGATTAAAAGACAAGGATGGAAAGAAACATAAAAAGTAATAAAAAGAGAGAAAACTATTTGAAAACAATTTGAAAGGAAGAAATAATTAGTGAAAGAAAAAAGATATAAAAAGGAAAAGTTCACACGGGTAGATGGAAAAATAAATATAAATAAAGACAAATTACAAAAGTAAATAATGGAGGAAATATAATATTTTCATGTTTATGTTTAGAGTGAAAATAAAGCAAAAAGTAAAGGAAAAAAAGAAAGCAGGAGTAAAAAATTAAAAGAAAAGGTTAGAAAGAAGAGTAAATAATAAAAAGAGAAGGGAAAAGTCAAACAGACAGAACAAAAACGAGACAAAAACTAAATAAGAAATAATGAAGGGGACAAATAAGAAAGACAGAAAAATGATACACAGACAGATGAAATAGAAATAGAAAAAAAATGAAAATTAGAAATATAAAACAAAAGAATTAGATACATACATAATTTTCATTTTTGCATTGAAACTAAAACAAAAAAGAAAGAATAAAGAAAGCAAAAAGAACAAATTATAAAAAGATAGTGGAAAAGGCAAACACCCAGAAAGAAAAATGGACAAAAACAAATAAAGAAAGAAAGAAAGAAATAGAATGTAAGAAAGTAAGAAAAAAATTAATGAAAGAAAAAAGAGAGAAATAAAGAGACAAAAATGGATAATGTCACTGATATAGATGAAAGAGAAACAAGATAAATACATTTTTTTCATTTTTATTCTTTGGGTAGAAAATAAATAAAAACGAAGGAAAAAATAAAGCAGGAGTAAAAGGTTAAAAGGGAAGGATAGAAAGAAAGAACAAATAATAAAAATGAGGGGAAAAGACAAACAGACAGAACGAAAGAGAGACAAAAGAAGAGAAAAAATTTAGAAAGAATGTTTTAAAGAAAAAAGGGATAAAAAAAGATAAAGGTTACATATATAGGTGAAAAACAAACACAAAGAATTATTTTTGGATAGATAAAGAAAAAATAAGTAAAAAGAAAGCAGGAGTAAACAATTAAAAGAAAAGAGAAAATAATAAAAAGGGCAAACAGACAGAAACAAAGAGACAAAAATAATGCAAGAGAGTAAAAGCAAGAAAAGAAAACATTAGCAAGTAAGAAAGAATTAATGAAAGAAAAAGTGAAAAATAGAAAAAAGTCACAGAGATAGACAAAAGAAAAATAAAGAGAAAGAAAAAATTAAAATATAAAACAAAAGAAAACTGAAGCCTTTTCCTCACGGCAATCATCTCCCTGAACAGTGACCCCTACTGGCCCTGCTCTGGACTGACATGTTTATATCTTCAGATCCTTAACGCTGATCCCCACCCAGCCTTCCCTCCCTCAGCCATAACCAATCATGTCTGCCCGTGATGGCTGCCTTGGTTGGCTTCTTAGACCACTGTGCCCCCTGAGTGCCCCCTGAGTGGCCCGTTACCTGAGTGATGTTGTAGATCATCCCGACCCCTCCCTCAGACACTAATGCGCTCCGTCCTGCTCTGGTTTTTGCAACTTGGTGCAGGCAGTGTAGAAAAGTTTGGCGTACGGGCAGGTTCTGGTTCTGGTTCTGGGAGTCGTGGTTGTGCCAGTCCTGGTAGAGTCTCAGCAGCGCTGGTACGTACCCTTTCTCCACTGCCAGGTGCCCGTTTACCTCTACAACCCAAAAGCCAGGGTACGAGAGATCAGTAAAGCCCAATCAGTAAAGCCAGGCTTAATCAAGAAGAGCAGTGTGAGATCTGATCAGGATCAAGTTCAGGTTTAGGTGTAGTGTGGGTTCATGTTTCTCACCCAAACCAGCTACAAATAACTATCATAAAACAAAAACAATTCAATAAATAGAACCTAGGGTTAAAAAGTACAAACTGAAGCTGACACTGAAACATAATAAATAAATAAATAAAATCTAGGTTGAAAAGTAGAAAGTCAAACTGAAGCATAGTTCCATTCGCATTTATATCAAAAAGAAAGAATAGAAAAATAAATAGGAAAAAAAAACAAAATGAAAACAAAAACAGACAAAAAGGATAAAAAAAGATAAAAGAAAAACAAAATAAAGTTGAAAAAGAAAAAGAAAGAAAAATGGAAAAAATTTAAAATTGAAAAAGAAAGAAACTAATAGAAAAATAAAATGTAAATAAAAAGAAAGAAACTAATAGAAAGAGAAAGAGGGAATGTTGGAGATTTTTGATTCATGTGTCTTTAGTATCTCCTTCTTTTTGGTCAAGTGCCAAAGTCCAGAAAAAATATGCCAAAAATAAAATGGCAAAAATAAAATGAAATATAATGAATAAATAACAAAAAGGTTCAGGAGGGTGTTTAGAGGTTTGCTTTATTTATGCAGATCTGGCATCCCTCCTCTGATTGGCTGTTCTTTGTGGTGTTTGTTGAGCTGTAGCTCAGTCCATGACATCATCATGAGTTTCAGATATTTAATAGAAACTCATCACCATTAGAGTATTTAAACAATCTATCAGACAGAGTCACAGCGCCCCCTGCAGTCTGGAAATATAACAACAAATATTATCACCTATAAAAGTAAAGGTAATGGGCACCCTCAAGCAAGAGCTGTCTGATCCAATTGGCGTCCCATAGTGAAGTCATATGGAAATAAAACCAAAGCTTCATATCAGTCAGGACTGCTGGACTTGCCACTGCACCACAAAGTTCACTATTTTCTTTAAAATTAAAAATAAAAAGCTTTCCCTCTTTGTTTGGTCAAAGAAATCTTAGAATTTATCAACAAAAAGGTTTCAGTGATGGGATTACGTCATCTAGAACATTAAAAAAAAAAGAAGAAACATGAGATAAAGTAAATATATATATATATATAAAGAGAAAGGATTGAAAAAATAAAGAATTAACAAATACAAGAAAATAAAACACTAATTATGACTTAAAGAAGATAAAGTCAGAACACAAAATATGTGAAAGAAAAAAAGAACAGAAGAAAGAACAAAAAACAGAAATTAAGGAAATTAGAAAAGTAGAAATATAAATCAAATGCAGAAAAAAGGAAGGATTTAAATGAAAGATAAAAAGAAAGAAGGAAAGAAGAGGAAGAAGACAACAACAAAAAGAAAAGAAACAAAGAAGAAGTCAAATAAATCAAAGGCAGAAAGAAAGCAAAAATAAAAAGAATTCAGAATTAGAAGATATGGAAAAAACAGGCTGAAAAAAATCAAAGGCAGAAAGAAAAAGGAAAAAAGAAAGATTGAAAGAAAATATTAAAGAGAAAAAGAGAGAAAGAAAATCATGCAGGAAAGTAAAGAAAGAACAAATGATAGAATGATACAGATAAAACGAAAAAGAAAGAATGAAAGAAAGGATCAAATATAATAATGATAATAATAATAATAATAATAATAATAATAATAATAAAACAAAGGAGAAAGAAAAACTAAAAAAAGAGAATAACTATCACAAAAATGGAAAAAAAGAAAATAAATGCAAAAGACGGAAGAACAAAAAAAAGAAAAGAAGAAATCAGCTATTTAACACATCATCAACTATAACAAATAAAGGAAAAAAGGACTTACTGCTAGATAAGAGCGCTGAGAAAGCATCAATGGCAGCTCTGTGGAATAAGAAATTTTTAAAAATAAAATAATAAATTACTGTTTGATAAATGATTAAAAAATACTCATGGAGCTACAGGAAAAGGACCAAAAGTTTTTCACGTAAATTTCTGTTTATTTTTTCTTGTGTCAGAAATGTGTCATGCTTCTGTTCCTTTATAATAAATAAAAAGCAAAAATGGAAGGAAGGAAGAGATAAGGAAAAAATATATATAAAAGAACAACATGAACTAAAAAAAATTAAAAAAAAGAAGGAAAGAAAATAGAAAAAAAAACTAAACAATAGAAAAATATGGATAAAACGAAATAAATGAAAATGACAAAAGGAAAGGAAAGAAAAAAGGAAAGAAAGGCAGACAGAAATAAATAAAATATAACAAAAATATATGAAAAAGAAAGCAAGAAAGACAAAAGAAAGAAAAAAATAAGAAAGAAAAAATAAAAAATGCAAGAAAGAAAGAAATAAAGAAATATAGATAGAATAAATAAATCAAGAAATCAAGACAAACTAAATAAATCCCTGATTACAGGAAAAATTAATTAAGAAAGGAAGACAGAAAAAGGAAAACAAGAAGCATAAATGAAAGAAAAAACAGAAAGAAAGAAAGATAGGAAAAAAGGGAGGAAAGAAATCAAGGAAGAAAGTGAACTAAATAAAAATAAATATAACAATAGAGGTATAATAAATAAATTAAAAAAAGAAACAAACAAACAAAAAAATGCATGAATGAAAGAAAGAAGAAATCAATTAAAACTAAATAAAAAGAAAGTTTATTTATTACTGTAAAGAAAAAGAAACTGTGGATAAAAGATAGGATGGTGTGTGTGTGTGTGTGTGTGTGTGTGTGTGTGTGTGTGTGTGTGTTACTTACTTCACTGTGCATGCGTGTTTTGAAGTGGGCGGAGTTATCAGCTTAAACACAACATCAAGAGCTCGGTTCTGGCCCAGCATCGTCGCCGTGGAAACTGTATATTTAAAACAGAGAATTTTCATTCATTCATTCATTCATTAGGATTCCCAGGATTCCCTAATTGTCAGCACAGGGCTCAAGGAGGTAACCAAGTCTAGACAGGGCACATACACACATAAGCAGAAAAGCAAGAAGACAGACAGACAGACCGAGCAAACAATAGCAGACAGACAGTTCGACAAACACACAGACAGACAAAGCTACAAAAAGTTAGGTAGGGAGAGGAGATAGACAGGCCGAACAACAGATAGACAGACAGATAGGCAAATAGACAAACAGAGGTCTACAGAGCAATAGGCAGACAGACAGAGGTCAATGTTTGTGTCAGAACTGAGATTTATTCAGTGAGTCAGTGTTTGAGTCAGTGAATCGTTTGATCCTGATTAAGTTGTATTTAGTGAGTCAGTGTTTGAATCAGTGAATCGTTTGATCCTGATTAAGTTGTATTTAGTGAGTCAGTGTTTGAATCAGTGAATCGTTTGATCCTGATTAAGTATCGGTTTGGAGGTGAGCTTAAGGTACTGTTGAGAAGATTCTTCCTTAGCACTTTATTTACATAATCATAACCATATTACTTAAATATGACGTGCAGAGGGGCCAAATTGTAATAAGGAGACTCACCGGAGGAACAGAAGGCCCTGATGACCCACAGACAGGCCGCCGCCCGACTCTCGTTATCTGTGTTTTGGCTTAAAAGTCTGAGGGTCAATAAAACAGCGTCGGCTTTCTCCGCCTTCACCCCGATCATCTTATCTGGAGGAACAACAAACAAACAGCCTCTCTAATTCACTGAGTCATGATTCTCTTAGGCAGTCAATCATTTAGGCACAATCATGGCTGGTTATTTCTTATTCTGTGAGTCAAATGTTTGATTCTTGAATCAGTGAATCATTTAGTCATAATTATAGTTGCGCATAGAAACCACTTAGCCACACCTTAGCAACCACCTGGGATACCATAGCAACCACCTAGCAACCACTGAGCAACATCGTAGCAACCACCATGCAATACCTTAGCAACCACATAGCAACCACCTGGGACAGCTTAGCAGCCACCTAGCAAACATCATAGCAACCACCTAACAAAACCATGGCAACCAATTAACCCCACCTTAGCCACACCTTAACAGCTACCTAGCAACACCAATGCAGCCACTTAGCCACACCTTAGCAAACACCTCGGACACCTTAGCAGCCACCTAGCAGCACCATAGGAACCACCTACCAACCACTTAGCCACACCTTAGCAACCAGCTGGGATACCATGGCAACTAGTTGGCAACACTATGGCAACCACCTGGGACAACATATCAATCCACCTAGCAACACCGTAGCAATCACTTTGGACATTATAGCAAGCAATGCCCTAGCAATCACCTAGCATCCATCTGGGACACAACAGCAACCACCTAGCAACACCATAGCAGCGACCTAGCAACCACTTAGCAACATCTTAGCAACCACCTGCAATTCATAGCAACCACATAGTAAAGACTTAGCAACAACATAGCCTCCACTTACCAAAACTTTTGCACCTTACTGACCATGTGACCCTAGCCTAGCAACGGGAACCCACTTTATCTGTGCAGCCATTCTGTGTTTCCTGCAGGAAATGCACTTCTCTAGCTTTGATTTGCTTATCAATGCTTTTCAGTGACTCAGTGTTTGAATCAGTGAATCATTTAGTCTAATTATGGTTTGCTTGTTTTTTTT
Organism: Ancistrus triradiatus; assembly: GCA_025084515.1. Classification (NCBI taxonomy): domain Eukaryota; kingdom Metazoa; phylum Chordata; class Actinopteri; order Siluriformes; family Loricariidae; genus Ancistrus; species Ancistrus triradiatus. The sequence continues at coordinate 6,762 of JAJAGP010005440.1, forward strand.
ATTCAGTCATTCAAGTGTTTGATTCTTGAACCAATGAATCATTTAGTTACAATTACGGTTTGCTCATGCCTTATTCAGTGAGTCAAATGTTTGATTCTTGGATCAGTTCATTGCTTAGTCAGAATTGCAGTTTGCTTGTGTCTTATTCAGCGAGCCGGTGCTTGAATCAGTGCAATCAGTCCATGATTCTGTGTTCAGTGCATCAGTGTTCAAATCATTTGATCATATGCAAGATTCACTTATTTCATTCAGTGAGTCACATTTTGAACCAATGAATCATTTGGGCATGACTTAGATGAACTCTTCTCTGACTTGTGAGACCATGTTTGAAACAGTGAATTGTTTTTTTTTTTAATGGTACGAGGACTGTGGTAGCCTAGTGGTTACAGTACTGGACTAAACGTCAATAAACCTCTTAGGTTCGGTGAATCATTTAGTAATAATAAGATTCGCTGAGGTGCACCCTCAGTGTCTGGCCCAGCATTCCCACAGTCACAGTCCAAAATCTGGAAAGCCTTCCTAGAAGAGTGGAAGCTGTTATTAATGCCTATGGATTTAGAATGGGACGCCATAAAAGCTGTAAGTGTAATGTGGAGGTGTCCCAATACTTTTGACCACTTTAGTGTACTTTCTCTCATTCTTTCTCGTTATATCTCACCTCTGTGTCCCACCTTAGCGAGCAGGTGCAGGATGGGTAAGAGCAGCAGGTGGTTCGGACTGAAGGACTGAGCCGTTTGGACCAGGGCCGCGAGCAGAGCTTCACTCCCTCCTTTAGAGATCATGTAGTGGATCCTCCTGTCTGTACCTGTAACAAATAAAGACAGCTGATGGGTGTGTGTGGTATCAAAACTAACCGAATAAAAAGGTTCTTTTCAAAGCGAACTGCAACAAATACAAATTTAATAAAATATTAAACTTAATAAATTAAATCCAGTAATGTAAGCAAAAAATGAAGGAGCGTCTCATAATCAGGAGAAATCTCATTTGAAATCATAAATAAAGTTTACAGTGAGAAAGCAGTTGCAGAATGTTAATCACACACTGTTTAACGATGGTGCAGCCGATTTTCTCTCCGCAGGCGATTTTTAAAAGTTTTATGAGAGCAGAACTCCTCCAGCTCGGCCCGGTAATGGCTTTCTGGAGAATTCATTTCAGATTACAGGATTAACGTCCCGCCAGTCATCAGGAAAACTCGTACGCCCTCCAAGTTATGCTTACGGACCTTCACTTAAATATTATATCACAGGTGATCAAAGAAACCTCTCATGTTCATAGCTCAGCGTAGCCGTTGTTATTAGGATAACTAATACTGCGTTATACTAATCAAGTCATGGAGTTTGTTCCTCATTCTTAATAAGTTCTGTTAAAATTAAACAATTATTATTAAGTTCTGAGTAGGAAAATTCTAAAGGGTTCACAAACTTTCAGGCACCACTGTATGTGCTTATGGTTCGATTATTTGTTGAAATTAAAAGTGTTCCTGAAATCAGAAAAAGGTCTTGGTTGGTTGTTTTTGTTTTTTTTTTTCTTTTTCTTTTTTTTGGGGGGGGGGGGTTGTTTGATTTGTTTTATTGAACTAAAAGCATTGTCAATACTAAAACAGAAAAAATATACAATTATAATAATAAAAAGTATATAACAAAGAAAAAACATATGTTGATTTTATTGTTTATCCATATAAAAAGTACATATAATCTACATCTGCATGAATACAGTTATAGCAAAGAAAAGTTATATATTTAGAAATTAAAAATATTTTAAATTAAACATTTAATATTTACAGTACTTTGAAATATAAAAAAAAAATTGCATTTATTGTATTTACTGTTTTACCCTGTTTTTTGTTGTTATTGTTTTTTTGCTTAGTTTATTTTATTTTTTTGGGGGGGGGGGGGGGGGTTAGGGGGGTGTTCACCTGCAGACAGAAGCTCATCCAGTACATTTAGGACGCTGAGTGTGCTCTCGATGTCTCCGGCGTTTCTGTAATCAGTAAGCAACATCTTATAAACACCCTTCTGTTGAGCTACAGATCTCTCTCTCTCTCTCTCTCTCTCTCTCTCACACACACACACACACGCACACACACGCACACACACACACGCACACACACGGCACACACACGCACACACACGCACACACACGCACACACACACATAAATAACACTCAATAAATTAAACAGTAATAATATAGGAATACAGAAACAATATTTTATGTGAAATCTGTTTTAAATATTTCATATTAAAGGAAAATAAATAACAAAATGATTGTAGATTTATATTAAATAATTTTTTCCTAACAGAAAATACAAATGACATCAATATTTATATTTTAAAAAACATTTTTTCAAATAATAGATACATTTAAAAAGCATCTATTATTTCATATTTAGTTTTAAATACAAAAAACATTATTAATTCAAAATATCAATGTAATAATACATTTTTAGTGATAATACATTTTAAAAGAAATAATAGATACATTTTAAAATCGAGATTTAACATTTAGCAATATAAAAATATTTTAGATTTACATTACTTGATAACAGAAAAAATAGTAAATTAGTAAATAATCATAACTTTTCTCATACATCTCATAATAATAATTCTCATACATTTAATAATAAATAATACAGTAATAATAGATCAATTAAATAATAAATTTAAAAATATTTAGTAGTAGAAACATAAATATTAATAATTAAAGGAAATTATTTTAGATTTAAATTCATTATTTGTTGTCATAAAGAATAAATGAAACAAATTAATAAAAAACTTCCCATACTTAAATTTGATAATAAATAATAAAAAATAACAACATAAAGCTTAAAACTCAATTTTATTACTATTTAGGAGGAATACCAAAAATGTTAAATAAAAAAAAATAATTATTTAAGATTTAAATTTGTAATTTGGCAACAAAAACTAAATGGCACAATTCAGTAAATAAATAAAACCCACATGATTATTTCCGACATTACAAAGTTTTCACATTAACTTTCATATTTTATAACACATTTCTCAAAAGTAATACTAGATACATTTTAAAATAAATAATAAAGCAAAAATAGACCAATTTAAAAATTGATTTAAAAAATAATATTTTGTAGTAAAAACTAAGATATTATTAATTAAAGAAAATTACTTTAGATGTAAATTAAATAGATATTTAATTCATAATATTTAAATTAAACTAAAAAAACATTCCGTATTTAAAAGTAACTTGTATAATAAACAATAAAAAATAACAATAGACAAATTAAAATATTGATTTTATTAAATATTTAAAAGTACAAAAAATATAAGAAATTAAAGAAAAGTCTAAGATTTATATTAATTACTTGGAAAATCAGTAAATTCACTCTATAAAATATTGTTTAAGTCTTTTGCAAATGTTTTGGCACCCCTGGTCAATTATGTGGAATTGAAAAGCAAACCATATTATTAAAAATAATCAAATATAAATAATTTATTTGGAATTTATAATGAATTATTAGAAATAAATGCATTATGTATAATTATTCAAAGTAAACACATCATATAAAGTCAATGTATTACATACGGCCAGTGTATAACAGGGGCTATTAAGAAGCTTTAATGGGAATTAACTGAACAGGAGAAAAAGACTTTTGTAATTCCTCAGTAAAAGGGAATATTTCCAGTTCTTTTTTTCATAAATGTGTGAACAATCCGACGAGGTCACTCTCTGGTTACACCGTTAGCACTCTTTAGTGTTTCAGCGGGTGTTAATGAGACGCTCCCGCTGTTACACACCTCACACACACGGCCACATGGGACCGTCTCTATTTGTACCGCCTATAGTCTCTATTATTTATTATTCACTATTGACTAAGCCTAACAGATCCGCTCTGCCCCCTGTAGGCTCTTAATGCTCTATATAGTATGCAGGATGTAGGCAGTAGTGAACTGGGGTCCATTTGGAACACAGCCCATAAGAACAGGTTCCTAATCTGTTCCTGCATTTACTGATTGTATGTACAGTATGATTGGCTCTGGCTGAGGGTGAACCCCGACTGGCACTGCAGCTGTACCCCTGCCTGCCCTGCCAAAGACTGGCAGCCCGTCCAGAGCCCAATCCAGAATAGACACAGGACCCACCAGTGAGCCTGGCCAGGGTCAGAGGGGTTAGAGAAGGGACTGGGCCTACAGTTTAGTAAATAGTGTATAGAAATATTAATAATCTAAATCATTCTTAGCCTAAGTATTGAACTGTGGGACGCACTCATGCATTAATACAAAAATATTCGTACAGGACCCTGTGTTGGACTGGTGCCCCATCCAGACACCAAAGGTTGCTTTATATAGGTCATAAAACATTACCAAAACAAAGCTTTTTGAGTTAAATGAGAAGCATAATGTCTGCATTCCAGCATTAGAATCTTATCCCATCTGTGAAACATGGTGGTGGTGGTATCATGGTTTCCTGTTTAGCTGCATCTGGGCAGGACGGCTCGAAAGCACTAATGGAACAACAGTAATAGCAGAAAATGCTAAAGGAAATGGAATGCAAGGGATAATGGGGTAGGATTTTGATTGGATTAAGGTCAGGACTTTGGCTTGGCCATTCCAGAGCATGAACTTTATTCTTCTGTAACCATTCTTTGGTAGGATGGCTTGTGTGCTTAGGGTCGCTGTCTTGCTGCATGACCCACCTTCTCTTGAGATTCAGTTCATGGACAGATGCTGATATTTTCCTTTATAGTTCAGTTATACTACAACCCCAAGCTGAGATAGTTGGGTTGGTATTGAAAATGGGAAAAAAACATTTGCAGTGCTCCTTACGTTCCTTTGACTTTTATTTCATTATAATTTCATTATTTCAATGGTCAGCTCCATTTCATTTGTTAATAAACATCCATTCCTGCATTTCAGACCTGCAACACATTCCAAAAAAAGTTGGGACGGGGGAAATTTAGGTCTAGTAATGAAGTAAAAAAAATAAATACAAAATGATTATGATCATGATTTATTCCAAAAGCAGTATCCACGAAAGGAAAGGCTGTGTCTTTAAGTAGTAAAGAGGATCAGAGGATCTAAGGTTTATGAACAATGTTCCTCAAAGAAAGAATGGAAGCAATTTACATATTTCAGTCCTAACGTTTTCTGATTTGTCTTGTTGATAAATGCTGAACGTCCCTGATGTCGTCTTGAAGGCAGCTCATGTTGCTCTAAAATCTCAGGGTACTTTTCTGCATTAATGTCAAGTCAAGTCAAGTCAGATTTATTTATATAGCACTTTTTACAATGGAGCATTGTCTCAAAGCAACTTTACAAGTTTAGATTATCTCCTAATAACTACGTCCAATCTCAAATTGAGCAAGCTTAATGCTGCATCACAGAAGTGGAAATGTCCTTCACCAACGGCTCTGACCCGACCCCATACCATGCCAGAGCCTGGCTTTTGGACTTTTTCATCTTTGGTCCTACAACAGATCTGTGATACTGATGGGTCTGAGCACAATCACCGTTCCCACTGTGTGATGGTCCATCCCAGATCCTCCGAGCCCAGAGAAGCCGACGTCCCTTCTGGACATGGTTATAACATTACTGTGCTAAAAAGAAGCCTTATGTTTTAAGTGACATCTGTGAATGTAACTCTGTATTGTAGAGCTTGATAAAGGTTTGATAAAGGAATCCCTTGCCCATGTGGTTCTATCAGCTATTGATGAATGACGGTTCCTGATGCAGTGCTGTCTGAGGGAGCGGAGATCACCCCTCTTC
>JAJAGP010005440.1:17500-33555 GCA_025084515.1 Ancistrus triradiatus
TCGCACCAAAACCAACTCCAACCAAAACAGTCTCAGACCAATCCCGATGGATCAAACCCTCTCTGACCAAACCTTCCTTGTACCAAACTGCCTTTTGAGCAGACGCAGACCCAGCCCCCCCAAAGACCAAATCCCCCTTGGCCTAAAGCCACCTTCAAGCAAAACCCTTTGCACCAAAACCAAACCCAACTCCATCCAAACCCTCCTCAGATCACAACTCTCCTCTGACCAAACCTTACCTGGACCAAACTCTCACCTGACCAAATGCAACTCTAACCTAACAATTCAGACCAAACTCTCCTCCAACCAATCCTTCCTTGAACCAAACCCCTCTGACCAACTTTTTCCAGATGAAACCTTCCTTATCCCCTCAGATCAAATCTTCTTTGGATCAAACTTTCCTCTAACCAAACGTTACTTGATACAAACCCCTTTCTGACCAAACTTTACTTGGACCAAACTCCTTTCTGATCAAATATACCTTCGACCAAACCCTCCTCTGAACAGACCTTCCTTTGACTAAACTCTCCTCTGACCAAAACCAACTCCAAGCAAGCCTTCCTTGGACCAAACCCCTTTCTGACCAAACCTTCCATGTACCATACTCTCTTCTGTCCAAACTTTCCTCAGACCAAACCTTTCTTCAATCAAACTCTCCTCAGTCCTCAGAAGACTTTGCGAGTAACCCAAGAGGTGAGGTTTCCTCCTGATCAGCTGTGCCACATTCCTCTGGTTCCCCTCCAATCAGAGGTTCCATTTACAGATCAGACTGAACTCTCGCTCAGTGAGGATTAGAACTGGCTCACACTGAAAATGAGAATAGTTCAGACACCTGTCTGTTAGTATGTAGTAACTCAGGCTTTAGCAGAAAGAGTCAGAATAACGAGCCAAAGTCAACGTCTGCTTATTAAACAAACAAGCTGCTGGTGCTCTCAGACCTGAATGTAACTGTGTTTGGGATTTATCGGCTCATGAGAAGCAGACAATGTCATAAGTGTTTTTTTTCTCAAGACAGAAACGACTTCACATTTATAACTGAATAGAAACGCATTCCCCCAACGGCAAATGATTTTTCACATTTATAATGAAAGTGCATTCTCACAAAAGAAACGCTTTCTCATAACAGAAATGCTTTCTCACAACAGGAACACTTTCTCACAAAAGAAATGCTTTTTCACATTTAAAATGAAATAAAATGCATTCTCAAAACGGAAAACACTTTCACAACAGAAGTCCGATGCGACTGTATGTAACTGAGGTGACGTTAATTATAGACTGAACTTTTATTTCTATCACTATTGAATATCATCAAGCCACTCAAACAGAATAATTCAGTCCTTTCTCTAGTGCATAAATAAAATCTGCACTAACAGGGAACACCAAGTTCCTGCTCTTCTCATTCAGGGTCCAATCAATAAACCCGTTTTATTTGGAGTAGTCTGATGTTGAGATTGCATTTTATTTAAAAATCTTAATCTGGTGTCGACCACTCCCGGTCCTGACTCCGCCTCGGCTAATAAACATCTTGGTCTTGACTCGGACTCAGCTCTAGCGGTCTTCACTACAACTATTTTCACTTTTCCACAACAGAAACACTCCAATTCAGCTCCAAGTGCATTCTTCAAGGAGCAATGCTTTCTCACAATGGAAACACTTTTTCATGTTTAGAATGAAATGCATTCACAAAACGGAAACACTTTCACAACAGCAAACTTTTCTCACAACAGAAATAATTTCTTACAACTGCAATGCCTTCTCCCAACGATAATGCAAATGCATTCTCAAAAAAGAAAAGAAATGATTTCACACAGGAGAAACACTTTCAAATGTTTGTAACAAAATGCATTCTCAAAACAGAAATGCTTCCACATTCACCATGGAAATGCAGCACTTTCTCACAACAAAAGAAAACACTCTCAGTTTGGAAATACCTTTCCACTTTAATAACGGAGACACTTTCTCACAACAGCAACGCTTTCTCATGACAGAAACGCATTCTCTCAACACAAAAACACTTTCTCCGAACCGAAACACTTTCTCGCAACAAAAATACCTTTTCATCTTTATAACAGAAATGCATTCTTCAAGGAGCAATGCTTTCTCACAATGCAAAAGCACTTTCTCGCAAAGGAAACCCATTCTCACAACAGAAACACTTTTTTACGTTTATGACAGAAATTCAATCTCAAAACACTATAGAAACGCTTCCTCACAACAAAACCCTCTGTCACTTGAGCAGCGCTTTATCAGACATGATGCAGATTACCGCTGCAGCTCCACTCTGACTTCGTTAACACCCCGATCTTAACGAGTCTTAGATTAATACGATAATGGGTCCGGTTGTGCTCGAGTTCAGACGAGAATCCATCAGTGATTTCTCAGAGCCGCTCGCACAGCCCCCTCACTCCATCCTGAATTACTCCATTTTCCAATCGGCGTAACGGCTTTATTCTGATCATCAGCTGCCATTAGGATTGGTTAACGGCGTCCGGCTACGAAGCATGTTCTAATCCCTGGTTATTAAGGAATAAAGGAGATGATATCTAAATAAATCCATTCTACATATTATACAGTACATAGAGGGCTCGGAATAGCTCTTGTAATGTGGTGGTGTCCCAATACTTTTGATCATATAGTGTATTTTGATACCGTAGTGTCAGGATATAACATGAGAAGTGGAAGAGACTCTGCAAACTGTATGTAGTGTCATTTTACTCTGAGATCTGATCCTCCAGAGTTTGTATAGTGCAACATCAACATTAAAACTATTTCAGATTTGCTTCTCACCTCCACCATCATACCGATGCATCATCACGTTCCCAACCCCAAGCCCAGACTGCGGTAAGGCAATAATGTGGCCTCTCCATAAACTCTTTCAGCGTGCCTGTGTCGTGTGCTGTGTTTAAATCCCATAAAATCTGCAGACGTCTCCATATCGGATCACCAGCACCCCCTTGTCTGGAAAGCTTCCAAATGCCAAACGTGCCTGAACCATCCGATACGGCCCATCTCCTAACACGTCCTCCATCGGGACCTCCCGCCAGAATCCGGTTTTAAAACACACAGTAAATCAAAACAGATCGGAACGGGTTTCAGAGTAAAGTTCAGCCTTGAGCCTTCGTTCAGTCAGAATTCACTCGAGAACTCGGGGAACATAAATCTGAAACACGGAACTGTGAGCCTTAAAATGCTGCTGACATGAGATGATGGAGAAAGGTTTGGCAAACCTTTTCCTTGCCACTGTCATCCATGGGTGCGACCTACCTAAGAAATGAGAAACTGCTTTTAGTCTGAGCAACGTTGCATTTTAATGAACCACTAACAAAGCAAAGTAAAGCAAACAAGGTTTTCCGCTGCATATCCCGGTCATAGTAGCAAGGGTTCCGGAGCCTATTGTGGAATGGACTGGACACTACAGGGTTCATATTTTTAAATATGTTTAAAAATAAAGGTTTTTATTGGGTGTCCCAATTCTTTTTCCACACTACTATATGACCAAAGCACTTATTGTCTTGATAATGACACTGCGTTTGGAAGAACCATCCCCCACATCCAAAGAAAGCTTCCCTGGAACTCCTGCTTCTCTCTTCTCTGTGTGTACCCCGTGCTTTCTTTGTACAAAATGTGTGCGTTCATTGCTGATAGGTCAAGCATTTGGTAGAACACTGCAACTTCATGCAGAATTTATCAGGCTTTGTTACGATGTATTGAAGGAAAGAACAGCGACATAACTGGCATTGGAAAGTATCCTTAGATTCAACAACAGTGCAGGAGTCCTGTGTATTGCAAAGGGACTCTGGTGGCCAATCCTGTTTCAACAACAAAAAAATCCCCAAGAATGAATAAACTTCTGAATGCCAAAAATGCTAATATTTAGTAAAATATCAAGTCATTTCGAGATCAAGAAGGCAGTCAGTGTGAGAAGCCAGTTGGTAAGGGGTCCACAAAGACACCGTTACAAACTCAATCAAGTTTCCTTAACAGGGTCTTCACAAAAAACTCATCGCTTCCATTTTAACTTGAATATCTATAGCTTACACTAGTTAGGCCACCTTGTGGATGGGGTTAGGAACTACTAGGGAACAAGCGTAGATGCAAAAGGAGGTACAGTGTGGGAGAAAGGCGCATTTACATGACAAAAGTTGCCTGATAGGCCCCTGATGTTTCATAAGGAGGTAGTATGTCCACAGAACAGAGGAATTTCAGTCACATTAGTGTTAATGGCCGATTCCAACTCCAGGCAGCCAGATTGAATCCGATTGCTGTATTATGTCAGGATACAAGAAGACGAATGCATTTACACTGCTTAGTACATGGCTGTAACGCGTCTTAAAGCCCCTCCTAAAATGGTTTGAGCAATTAGATTCAAATTAGAAATCCGTGCGTTTACACACACACTTATATGGCTTAGATACAGATATGATCCTAATAATTACAGCCAAACCACGTGTATTATAGGGTGTTGTGTAGCTTATTTTTCTATAGTAAACCAATCCTAAAATCTTAACGTCACCAGACTGAGCATCTCCTCCCATTAAAAGCCAAACATGGGATTCCCTGGGGGGGAACACGGACTTAACCTTGAAGTTCTGCAGGAAATTGGAGTCTAAACCGAGAAAAGAGCCGCCGGATCAAAGCAGCTTTACAAAAGAAAATCCTCTGCACAAACTGGGTTCCCTCAAAACAGCAACGTGATCTCACACCGCAACACACACTGACACACAGATGACAAAACATATGCTTTAGCTATTAAAAAGTCTCACAATATAGAAAGAAAGTACAAACCAAGCGTTAGAATTTAATTATTCCTTTTAGAATTAACAGGGTAACCTTCCAGGGCAGGCTCAACTCCTGCGACTCTGTCCAGGATATGCAGAGATATAACCTGAGCGTCTCAGAACTCATTTCAGCGGTTAATGGTTTATTAAAATGTGCAGTGATGTGCACGTTTCCCACTTAATAAAGGCAACCACTGAGGTCAGTACCTTCCCAAATCTGAGGTAAGTCTAGTGCACCAGTAGTTCTCAAGCTTGTTGAATCTTATATTTCAGACCTAGGCAGCTGACCAAAGAAAAGACTGGGTAGTTTGTGAAATGATTTTACAGTTTGTGGGATGGTAAGTGAGTTTTAAATAATATGTCCCCTAAGATTTTGAGGAACATCTTTTCAGAAAGCAAGCACAATGTCATTTGACCTCCAAAACATTTGTGCAAGACTGCTTTAAAGATATAAGACCTTAATACGGGGTGCTCAGGTAGCACAGTGGTCTAAGATGCTAGCCAACCATCATACTGACCTGGGATAAACTCCCATGGTGCACTCCAGTTGGGTCACAGGCATTGTAAGGCATTATAAGAGTGTCTTTTTAAGTAAACATTCACTTAGGCATCGTTCTGACAGACTAATCACAGACACGTTCTTCCACATGAGAAAGCGTTCTCATTTTAGCTTCTGCTGCGTCTCTGCTGGTGTTTAATCTTCGTCTGGTTCTGGTGGAGCCACGCAGAGATTTAGGAAGCTTAAGCCCCAAAGCCAGAGGCTTTACTGTGACTGCAGGGAAACCTGACCCCGGATAAACTTTTCCTTATTTATAGCATTTAACCTTTGTAATTTATCATTAACCGTCACGCTCGATCTGTCCTGTGACAGCTCAAACTTTAAATAGCATACTGTATAAACACTGTCTGGCCAAAATGGATTCAAATAAGCAAACAATTAAGAGGTTTTGATTGGATAATTATTGCACTGATTAACGTTTCATGGCAAAAATGTGTTTAACCCTAGTAGGAGCAACGTCTTTTTCAGTAGCGTCTTATCTTAACAGGAAAAGCCATTAGTGTGTTTTTGAAGGGCCAAATTGTTGCTGCATTAAACAAAGAAAAAAGAATTGCTGAAATAACAGGACAGTTGGTATGTTCTCCATTATGTGGGGGGCAAGCTGGCATTTCTAAATGAAGTGTCAGGAGTGTGTATGTGCCCTGTGAGGGCCTGGCACCATATCTAGGGTCGGTTCTTGCCTTGGACACTGTGCTGCTGGACAGGCACCATATCCTGCCCTTAATTGGATTATAGGGGTAAGAAAATTAATGGATAAATCCACATCCTTCACTGGAGACAGTAATAACATGGAATGACATTTGCATATGCCACTGGCATTGCCATCTTATGTTTGAGGGATGTGGAATGTACATATATATGTTGGTGATATTGGCATATGCCAATGGCTTTGGTATCTTACGGTTAGGTGACACTGCCATATGCCGGTTAATTGAGCAAAATGTTCTTTATTTATTGTGTTTAAATTGGGGTAATAAGGAATCAAATTTTCCCTCTAGAGTATGGTTAATCTTGCAATTGATCACTGGCATCATGTAACAGGGTGCCATTGACATATGTCGCATTTGGCATATGGCACTGTCACATAACATTTCAATATACTATCAATATACCAATGGCACTGTGATACATGATCCCAATGTTCAATGTTTATAATTACGCCTACTCTAGGGGGTGGAACTCTTATTCCTTATTACCCTCAATTTAAAATGAAAATAAAAAATGCAGGGCCTATCCCGCAGCACAGCATGCAAGACAAGAACCAACCATAGATAGGGTGCCAGGTCCTAAAAGGGCACATATACCCATACACACTGACGCTTCAATTGAGAAATACTAGTGTGCCTAGGGCACATCTTTGCAATGTGGGAGGAAACCCCTGCACATAAGGGAGAACATGCCAACTCCACTCAGGTGGGGTCTGGAAAATTTGGCAATCTTTTCTTTGCTTGATGAAGCAATAATTTGACCCTTCAGAAACATACTAGCCTCTTTTCCTGTTTAAGAAATGGGAAGCTACTGAAGATGTTGCTCCAACTAGGGTTAAATGTATTCATCCAAATATCTTCCCTCACTGTCTTCCCTCAGCCAACCAAGCACCTAATTAATTAATTTAACATTAATTGCTGAGCCATGAGCCACAGGTTCTCTATCCAGTCTTTATCCGGGCATGGGACTGGCATCTTAGTGACTTTAAGAAATCTCGAGTCAGCAGCCTGTTATAAATACTTCACTAATACTACTTACTGACACCATCCGTGGGGTCTTGCTCAGCGGCCAAACACGGGCAATGGGGCATTGCCAGGTCTTGAACCCTCAACTTATGTCAATAGTGCAAGTACCTTAACTTTTCAACGCTTGTCAATGCAGGCATGACTCAGCACAAGCAGAAGGATCTTGGAGAGGATCCCGGGTGAGATTAAAGCCACAGAGGCAGACAGGAGTGATATAGGAGTGGAACGCTGAAGGGTCGAGATACACGGACCCTGCTGGATCTTATAATAGAAGCTTAACGTGATATGAGCGTCACCTTGGGAACGCCGAAACAGCGTTACAGAGCTGTAGGTGGTGGGTTTAAAAATGAGCGGAATATTTTCCCATATCCATATCACACACATACAGAGATGGAGAGATCAAACCTTCTCTGCCATGTGCATAAAGAGCCAGCAGGCCCAGCGATAAAAACAGACTCATGTTTGGACACACTGATAAAAACACACACAAAGCGGACGGCTTCCAGAAAGGCCTGCATACCAGCCGCGGGGTGTGTACACGCCCCCAACACCAGGCCGTTCAGTAATATTATGCTGAAAGCAGCCACGGATGTCAATCCTGCACCCAACGACAAAGTTAAGCTGTGCCCATCTTATTTTTAAACAGCTGACCGCGGAAATGGTACACATGCAGGTCCAATGCTGGCACCTTGGGGGCGCAGGTGCTGCCAAAATGCATTGTATATAAAATATTTCAGTGCCCCCACAGGTTTTCTACTTGTTTAAATCAGGAGACTGAGATGGCCATGGCAAACCATTTTTGGATTGTTGTCATGCTGGAAGATCCAATTCCCACCCATTTTTAGTTGGCAGTTGGACAAAAACATCCTGGTATTTCACATCCATGATTGCATCCAGGTTCTCAGGGCCTTTGGAGGAAAATCAGCCCAACAACATCACAAGCCCTCTACCACACCGAACAGTGGGTATTTCATCGGCCCATAAAATAAGGTTCCAGTCAAAGTCCCAGTTGTTTAACAAACTCCAGGTGCTTTTGTTTGTGGATGGATGACAGGAAAGGCTTTTACCTGGCAAGTCTTCCAGATAATCTGTTGGCAAGGGCAGCGACAAATCCAGGTTCTGTTTGGGATCTGATGACGATCAGGTTTGAGTATGGAGGTCTCGTGGTGACGCTTCAATCCTGCCTTTGCTGTGGAGCAACACACTGCCCCAACTGCTGGTGTGATGATCTGCGGTGCCATTGCACATGACAGTTGGTCACCCCTAGTAGTGATACAAGGGCCACTAACAACTCAGCGATCACATGTGTTGCCTGTCATGGCAGGGCTTCTACCTGGCATTTTTCAGGAAGATAATGCTCACCCACACATAGCAAGGTTTCCTGGGAATGTCTATGCCAGATTGCAACACATCCTTGGACTGCCCAGTTGCCAGTTTTCATTATATAACCAATCGAGCATTTATGGGACCAGCTTGGACACCTGCTTTAGAAATCTTCAAGTGTGCAGAATCTACAGTCTAGCAGGAGGTACACTACCCAAAAGCAGCCTCTGAGAGCCTTTTTACAGGGTAGCACTATAGGGGAAGGACTTTCACGCCCTCTTGTATACATGGATTTATTATGTATTTAAAGTTGTAATTTTGCATTTTCATTTAACTGTAAAGATGTTGAACAAAACCAACGGGGAAACGAAATCGAAAATGAAAGTAAAGAGGATGAAAAGCAATTATATCAGAGACAGGCCCACTAGGCCTTTGACTGGCCATCTCATTGAATGTACTTAAAAACTCTGTCGTCCTCCTTATCTCATCATTCTGGTGGGTTTATGGGTGCAAATATGGCAACCCTGGGGCAGACTCGGAGCAAAGCGTGCAAATTAGACAGGTATGGTAATTTATAATGCTTTATTAGACAGGTTTAGTGGAAAGACACACAGGATCAGGGAGCAAGCCCGAATAAGCAACTGCACTTTAGAAACAAGCCCCAAAGTCGCTTATAATAAGTGGACTTGGCAACTGTGGTTATCTGTGGCTGCGCGCATGGCAAGGAAAGGAACTGAATTCAGCTCACCAAACAGAAACAAAAAAAAAAAAATTACATTGATTACATGAACCGAGTCAAGTTGGGTTTGAAGTCACTGTTCGAGTGTGACTCAAGTCCCCACCTCTGCCTCCTCATTTATACCCCAGTGAAATAGGAAGGCATGGATTACTGCTTGAAAGCACCTAAAAACTCAGATCCACTTAAATAAGTAAAATAGAATTGGAGGAAAAGCTTAAGCTACATGTCAAGGCATGAGGAACGTAATGTGAATTCATAAATGCCTAAGGTTGAAGTCTATATCACCCAACTGGCAGCACAGGGAGCAATGTGGGAACCACACTTGGACAGAGTGCCAGTCTATTGCAGGGCACGCACACACACACACACACACACACACACACACACACACGTTTGCCTTTCCATTACTGTGACATTACGACATTGCATTCACACAACACTGTAGGTCACTACCTGGGTCTCTGGGTTTTGCTAAAGAGAGTTTCCTGTTTCATTTAGTCCCCAGTATTTTTCAGAAACAGGACGATGACTGAAATGGATGTTAACCGGACATTAGTGCAGTCACATAGTCCTTCTATGGTACTGTAATGTAAATATAAAGGATATTTTTACAGGAAAACTGTGTGCAAACGATACGTAAATGCGTCAGAGGTACAGCTGAAAACTCGATTGATTGATGAGTGATTGAAGCGACCTGATACTTTTGTTTAAAGCCAAAAAGTCATCGATAGACAACATTAGGAACAACAAAGAAGATCAGCGAGTGAATATGAGCCAGTTTAAATAGTTATAGGTTAGAGAGAATATACAAAGTTCAAAGGAGTACTACCTAAAATAGGACAGGTGCATACACTTACAGACACCATTTATAGCTTGGTACAAATAAGTAGAGGAAAGTCATTCACACACAAAAAGTCTCTAAACACATCAACCGATTTAGAACAGTTTCTCCTCCAAATGGGCAAGTGGGCATCCTTTATTTACTTTTGTAATTGATTATAATTTTAAGGCCTCGGTCATTAAAGTGAACAGATGTTAACCCACACACCCTAGGACACTTTAGAGACACCAACTGTTTCTTTACAGACAAATAGGAGCCAGCGATTAGTCAGGGTTATAGGAGGGACTTTAAAAGAACTAAATCTGGTGCTAAACCTAGACCCTGTGCCAGCTGAGGGATTAGCAAGTATAAGTGATGCTTCTTACCAGGCCTGAGGGTCCCACAGTGCTTCAGGGTCCCTGACCAGGTGAAGACGCTCGGCCTGCCGGAGCTGAACATCTCCCACCTTTATAAAAGACAGAGCTACAACCGAAAAACGAGGAGAAGGTCTCCTGCACAGCGTGTGCCTGACTGAGCCTCTGGGTTCTGCCCTCCCTCCGAGCCCTGAGGGTGGGCTTCTGTTTGTGCCATGCTGGCCCGGGGCCAGAGGTCGACTCGACAGGCTTCATGAATGACAGACCCCAGGGGTCCGAGTGAAAGTAAATCAGAGCAGAAGAGAGTTGTCATCAGCTTGACTTGGGGCAAATGGTGCCATGCTGGGGTGGCACTCCAAGGGTCAAGCTCATAACTCCATATGTGCTCTTAGGTGGCATAGTTTGGGTCCGATTTGAGGAATCTGATACACCTGCCCACTCCTGGGTACAGTTACCATGCGGGCCAAAAATAAAAGCAGCACTACGGAGTCAGTACAAGCTCTCAGATGATTGTTGCAGCGGATAGTTGGCATATTTGGCATCGCAGCATAAACACCAAAGGCTTGCGGGCCGCTCTCGGTCAGCAGTGGCGGGCATGGCAGGGTGGTGGGTGCCCAATATTAACAAATCCTATCCTGTCTGGTCTGAATGGTCCCCTGCAGAGAGTAGCACAGTGCTCGCCATGCCAATCCACACACACCCTCTACAACGGGCACAAGGGTCAGAACTGGAGCAACAAAGGGTCCGATAAGTCTTGTTTCTTTTGGACCGTGATGCAAGTGGGCACCACCGACCCAGTAAGCGCTGGCACCGGGATGAACAGTGGGAAACCAAGAGTCTGGACCTTCACATGGACACCAGATTAACACATAACCTCGACCTAAATGTCTTCGAACACCAGGTCCGGATGGTTTTAAGATTTAGATTGGACCTCGTTCCAGAAAAAAAGGTTCTGATAGTGAATGTTTATAGATGTCCAAAACCCTGCCTACTTTCAGTGATGTCAGTGCAGCGGGCTTTCTGATTGGCTCTGCTGTCTCGTGTGGGTCTCGCTCATGCAAGTGTATCACTGCGTAATTTCTCTTAACGCTACAAAGAAATGAAGCAACTTTAGAAGTAGAACCTTAGATGGATGTGTGTAGTAGGAGTGTGTGTGTGTGTAGAGAGAGAGAGATAGTATGTTTATATGGAGAGTGAGTGAGTGAGTGTGTGTGTGGCATTACTGGATCTGGCCAGGCTCCATCCTGAGTGTGTGTTGTGTGTGTGTTGTGTGTGTGTGTGTGTGTGTGTGTGTGTGAGAAGCACCGAGTGCACCCATGCAGAGTATGAATAGCACGGCATGGCAGGAACACGGTCGTCCAAAAGAACGCCGCAGAAAACACACACACACACTTTGATCTGGGCCCCACACACACACACACACACACACACACACACAAGAATCTCAGTACTATGCATAATTACATAATTAAAACATCTCGTTGCACAGACACACAGTGCTGACATAGCGCAGCTGCTTGACACTGCAGATTAATACCACCACCCCAGGTCACATGACTTTGCTCTAACACGGCCTGGGCGGGGACGGACTCTGGGACTGAGGCGTTCTGGTTCACGCTGGGAATCTGGGACTGGTGCCGAAACTTTGGTACACGCCTGATTTTTAAATAATAATCACTTTCACTTCCTTATACTGGGCTCGAAAAGCTGTCTATATACTGCCCTCCCTTTCTTTAATCATTTCTGTGATGAATCCAGACACGGTTCAAACACAGTTACGTAGATAATCACGCAGTGTGTGCGCTGTGTAGTTCTGAAGTCGATAAAGTTTAATGTTTTTAATAGATTTAAGTTTAAATATTGAAAATCTTCCACGGAAAATGCACTGAGGTGATGTTTAGATTCAAACTGTAACTGAACTCGATGATGTGACCTGTTGCAGTGCACGGTCATGCACTTGGAGCTCACCGCATGCTACGTCCCAATACTTCTGGCCACATGTGGGTTTGTTTCTCAATAATTCTGCCCCCTGTACATTTTTGACCTACATGTTTGTTTATGTCCCAGTACTTTTGGCTACATGTGAGTTTGTCCCCCAATACGTTTGCAACATGTGTTTGTGTCCCAATACTTTTATCCATGTGTGTTTTTGTCCCAATAGTTTTGCCCCCTGTACATTTTTGACCTTCATTTCGATGTATGACCCAGTACTTTTGGCCACATGTAGATTTGGGTCCCAATACTTTTGGCTACATGTGAGTTTGTGTCCCAATACTTTTGGTCACGTGGGTTTGGGTCCCAGTACTTTTGGCCCCATGTGAGTTTCTCCCCTAATACTTTTGGCCACATGTGGGTTTGTGTCCCAATACTTTTGCAACATGTGTTTGTGTCCCAATACTTTTTTCCATGTGTGTTTTTGTCCCAATAGTTTTGGTCACATACATGTGTGTCCCAATACTTTTGGCCACGTGTGTTTGTTTCTCAATACTTTTGCCCCCTGTACATTTTTTACCTTCATGTCGATGTATGACCCAGTACTTCTGGCCACATGTGGATTTGGGTCCCAATACTTATGGCTACATGTGAGTTTGTGTCCCAACGCTTCTGGCCACATGTAGGTTTGGGTCCCAAAACCTTTGGCCAAACGTGGCTTTGAGTCCCATAACTTCAGTGAATGCCAGTCCACTAAATCCCCACTGGACACTACACCCCGTTAGCTGGAGACACGACGATGCCAATCCTCCTAAACGTTGGAAGGACAGTGTAGTTTAGCATGTTGTTTATGCATTTGGCCATGTTTCAAACGCTTTGCTGCTTAGCTGCTTAATGGTGTGTAAAACGTCTTTATTTTATAGCTCTAATTTACACACAGGAGCTCGGGTGGCACTGCGCTAACTCGTCACTCACGATGAGTCTCAACACCGGACCGCGGCACCCCAGCAAGGATAAAGCAGGGTAAAACAGATCATTTAAATGCAGTACAATAAATGATTTTACATATTATTTAAACTATATGTAGGGGTTGATATGTTTATGATCCTTTTGGCCATACATAGTTCTAACATTATGAGGTATGTTAAAGCTAAAAATCGCTAAAGCAATTTACTCTCTTTTCTTACACACCATAAATAAATAAACTTTGAGCATGCTGGTATCTGAGCAGCTTCTGAAAGCCCTCCAGATCTTCAGAGTGAAACGAGCAGCAGAACATCCCAGAACGAACAGATTCCTGAATTCTCTCACTGAATTATCCAACATCCCACTATGGTTCCTCTGAGCTGTACAAAACGAGGAGACTCTCGAACTTCAGCTCTTCATAAAACACGGTCTGTGCTGAGCAAAATATCCCCAGGCATCACTTGGCAGTGAGAAAGGTTATAGTTTGAGCTAAGAACTTTGTTTACTTTTGATTTTACCTTTGTATAAAACCTTTAAAATGTTACCAAGCGGTTTCTTCTGTAAACACATTGTCAACATGATGGACCAAAAAACTGAAAACTATATTGAAAAGATATAAGATATATAAGATATAAGTCAATAGCAAAAATGCACAAAATCAAGTCTTTTAAAATCCTTAAAATGTATGCAAGAGAGTAAAACAAACAAACAAAGAGTTGCTGGCGACGTTAAGTCCAGCTCCTGGTTCACTGGCACCATGAAGTCCAGCTCTTCCCAGGAAAAATGTACTCTGAAATGTTTAGAGTAAAACTGTTAAGTTCACAGTCGAACCATAATAGATCCTAGTTCTACTGTCACCTTCATAGTTCGACCACGAGTTAAACTCTGAACTCTCATGTTACTGTGAAGGTGCTCATGCTCACCTCTTCTGTTTAAACTGGTCCAGAGTCCAGTGGTGGAACTTTACACCGGACTTGATCTCAAACTTTGATGCTCAGCCATGGAAAGCAGACCCATGAAGCTCAAGTTCTTGTGCTGCCGTTGCTTCCAGACACTCTCTGAGCTTGTGTGGCTTCCTTTGTTACTTTTCTTTATTTCTTTCTTCCCTTCCTTGTTTCCTTCTTCCTTTCCTCCCATTTCTTTCTTTCTTTGTTTTTCTGTTTCCTTCTTTCTTGCATTTTTTCCTTCCTTCCTTCCTTCCTCCCTACATTTGTCTGTCTTTCTTGAATTATTTATTTTTCTATTCATTAATTTTTCTTTCTTTCCAACCGTCTGTCTGTTTTCTTTCTTTCTTTACTCACTGAGTGGTGAATAAGAGTGGTTCTTCAAGCACTTTCGGAAATGCCTAACATACCAAACGCTCAGTTAAAGATAACTGTGGTGAGGTGCTCACGCCAGCACTCCTCTCGAGTTCCTGCTTCAAGTTGCAGAGATTAAAGTTTCGCCGAGGTCTCCCAGAAAAGCTACGCTGACAAACGCTTCTCCGTTCAGCCTCAGGAAATTCCGCTGATGTGGATATTAGAAGGGCGCCAGCGATTCACTTTATCCTGATGGCGCGCGCCTGCGGGTCCGTCATGAACCTCATTAGGAAATAATCGTGCTTTCCAGTTTCTACGATTCCTAATAGGAGCGATTTGAGTTCAGAGAAACTCACTGATAGGTCTAATTACCATCACATACACACTCCAGCTGTCAGGAAGGTGATTCGGCTCGAACCGACAGCTCTCCAAATTGGACATTAGTAAGAATTCACACAAGGTTTAAAGAAGATTGAGAGATTTGCTCTCTGCTCAACGTCAGGACAACAGATATCACACTAAGTGACTGGGTGCATCTATAACCCAACATCAGAACAATTTGGGACGGTATGGAACATGCAAATTAATAAACAACCATTCCTGCGTTTCAGGCCTGCAACACATTCCAAAAAAGTTGGGACGAGGACAATTTAGGGCTAGTAATGAGGAACAGGTGATTGTAATCATGATTGGTACAAAAGCATTATCCATGAAAAGCCTAGTCTTTGAGGAGGAAAAATGGCAGAGGATCTCCAGTTTAGCCGGTGCTTGGAGTGCCGTTACAAGTACTCGGGGTTACATGTTCATTTTCTGGCATTTACTGAACATGTATCTAATTATAAGGCGGCACTAAATAAGGCGCGCTCATCTTACTACTCTGAGGTATTTAAGAAAGCTGGTCAGAATCCCAAGCGGCTTTTTTCCCTAGCTAATAAGCTTCTTCTCCCCCCACGTGACTCTACCACTGCCTCATCCGATTTGTGCTCTGCCTTTCTAAAATTTTTCGGTGACAAGGTTTCAAACATTTACCAGGATCTACAGGATGCTCCACCATTTGAACCTCCTTTTCTCACATCTGTAGCTCCGTCCAGTACTCTTGCCACCTCCCTCCTCTTCTGTCGATTCAGTTCTCATTTCCAAAATCATTACTAATTCTAGGCCCACTACCTCAACACTTGACCCAGTTTCCACCTCTCTCTTACAGTCCTGTGCATCTTCCATATCTGAACCTATCTGTCATCTCGTCAACCTTTCACTCTCCACTGGATGTATTCCTTCCCCGTGGAAGCTAGCTGCTGTTACTCCCCTTATTAAAAAGCCAAGCTTGATAGTTCTGTTCTTGGTAACTTCCGTCCCATCTCAAATCTCCCTTTCATCTCCAAGGTTGTCGAAAGAGTTGTAGCCTCTCAGCTACTTGACTTTTTGTCCTAAAACCATGTTTTTGAAACTTTTCAATCTGGATTTCGTCCCCAGCACAGTACTGAGACCGCTCTCTTATGTGTACTTAATGATCTTCTTCTTCCGGGAGTGTCG
>JAJAGP010005441.1:0-33555 GCA_025084515.1 Ancistrus triradiatus
ATGGTTTGGACATGTGCAGAGGAGGGATAGTGGATATATTGGTAGGAGGATGTTGGAGATGGAGCTGCCAGGCAAGAGACGGAGAGGAAGACCACAGAGGAGTTATATGGTTGTGGTAAATGATGATATGCAGGGAGTTGGGGTGACAGTAGAGGACGTGGAGGACAGGGTGAGGTGGAAACCTTTAACTCGCTGTGGTGACCCCTGATAAAGGGAGAAGCCGAAAGAAGAAGAAGAAGAAGAAGATGTATTACATTCAGCTTGAGTTGGACACAGCTCATTCACGTTCTTATCCGCTTAATCCTGATCAGGGTCACAGAACAGCTGGTGCCTAGCCAGTGGCACAGGGTGCAAGGCACGAACAACCCTAGACAGGGTGCCAATCCATCGCAGTGGGACACCACTTTCACATTTAAGACTGCTAGATGTTGTCATGACCCAAGCCAGGAAAAAGGAAGTAAAAGGGAAAATGAGATGAGCTAGTATCACCAAGTGTCCATTCTTCAGTATACAGTTAACTCTGAACCAAATACTTCAGAAATGTGGTTTAGTATTGCAAAAAGCAAACAAACAAAATAAAAACACTGCTATTGAGTCATAGTGTTATTGACATTATTTGTTGATATATTCCGTATTTACTGGGTGTCCCTGTTTTACTGGTTTACAGAGGGATCCCTGATTTATTTATTTTTTTAACCAGAAAAGGCCAGCGTATATTGTAGTTTTGGATGCTGATATGCTGGTCAATTAGCAAGACCAGTTCCATTTTGGTCCAAGTTTACATTTACATTTACAGCATTTAGCAGACGCCCTTATCCAGAGCGACTTACAATTGATACAACCTTACAATCCAAGCAATTGTGGGTTAAGGGTCTTGCTCAAGGACCCAACAGTGGCAGCTTGGCAGAGGTGGGATTTGAACCCTGGACCTTCTGGTCCACAGTCCAGTACCTTACCCACTAGGCTACCACAGTCCCAAGTTGATATATAGTGGTTAGTGCTGGTCTGATGATGGTCTGGCTCGTGAAGACAAATGTCTTGCTTGTCAAGGCTGATCATGCCAGTGTCCAAAACGGTGGTGGTGGTGTTTTTTTATCCAGGGATGACATTTTTAACAAACAGAGTCCTTTAAACATATTTCTAACATGTTTTCTTTTAAAATATTTTAATTCCCCTTGTAATAATCAACGTAGATAGTATTACGACCTAAAAGGTGTGCACATTTTGGCAGTCGATAGGCTGAAGGTTTTATAAAGGGGCGTGGCTAGATAGCAGCAAAACTTATATAAAAGCCCCTCAAAAGCGTTGTTTTTATCAGGCTATTTCTTCTCAGCGCGTCCTTCGGTCTCCCCTTTTCTTTCTTAGTCATATCAGAATCTATTCCAATTAAACCACTGGATTGTTTAATAAGTGTATCTGGTCTATCAGAGCTGATTGAGAGAACATGTCTCAGAGGCTTCTCTGTGGCTGCTTTCTGAGCTGTATCGGTTGGATCGGACTGATCATCGCTACCTGCACTAACGCCTGGGTTATGACCTGCAGTTATGGAATGCACACCTGTATCAAAATGGACGAGCTCGAGTCCAAGGGATTGTGGGTAGAATGTGTGATTTCTACGTCTCTGTACCACTGCAGCGCCCTGAATCAGATCCTCAACCTGCCAGGTAAATCTGTAATAAAATAATCATTAATAATTTTTAGAAATTGTTTTATATTTATGTTTTCTTGAACAATAAAAATAATTTTTTTCTCTGACCAATGAAAATCTACATCAATGCAAAGTGAAAAAAATCTGGTGCAAAGTTAAAACTGCCCGACGTGTGTATATAATAAAAAGTTAAACATTATTATTATTATTATTATTATGGTGATTATTATTATTAAGCAGTTTTATATAGTCACACAAAATATTAAACGTTAAAATGATTAGCGTATTGCCAGGTGCTTTATATTTATGACATAAAATATAAATCCAACAAAACAAAGTGTTATATGTAAAGTTTGTGCCATGCACAGGTGTGTTAACCTCTTTTAATGTCGAAGTATAACAAAACATGTCACCAGGAAGCCCCATTCCAGGGTCACTGGGTTTATCCTTACCTCTGGTTACAGTCTCTGCTTTGGCATGAGTATGGCTTTGACTGATTTCCTACAGCCACACAGGTTTCCTCCAGTCTGTCACTGCAAAACATGCCAGTAGGTGGATTGGCTGCTCTATGTTGCCCCTAGGTGTGGGTGAGTGAGTGCATGAACTTGAACCGGTTTAGGATAATGTGGTTACTATGACCGGGATAACTGCTAAAACAATGGTATATCTAATCTAATGGTAGCTTTTGCACAGTACTGAATGTGTTACATGTAATGTGGTAAAAGTATTATTATTTTTATTATTACAATAACTACTGCTACTAATAATAATAATGTGATTATTGAAGATAGTATATTGCATAGTATTGCATGTTGATCTTTTTGTCTGTAGCGTATATCCAGACCTGCCGTGCTCTCATGGTGGCCGCTTCGCTCCTCGGGCTCCCAGCCATGCTGCTTGCACTCTTGGCTACACCCTGCGTCAAACTGGGGGACGACAGCGATGGGATCAAACGCAAGCGTGCCTTATTTTGGGGGGATCGTCTCACTTCTTATTTTGGAGTCTGCTTCATATTTTTAAAGGGACGCTTATAGACATATTGAAACATGCATATACAGTGGGGCAAGAAGTATTTAGTCACCACTGATTGTGCAAGTTCTCCTACTCAGAAGATGAGAGAGTCTGTAATTTTCATCATAGGTAAACACTTCATAGACAAATGAAAAAAAAATAATCCGGAAATCCACATTGTAGTATTTTTAAAAGAATTTAATTGTAAATTATGGTGGAAAAATAAGTATTTGGTCAATAAACAAAATTTCAACTCAATACTATGTAACTTCACCTTTGCTGGCAATGACAATAGTTTTTTCCTGTAAGTCTTCACCAGGTTGGCAACCCACTCTGTAGCTGGTATTTTGGCCCATTCCTCCATGCAGGATCTCCTCTAGAGCATGATGTTTTGGGGCTTCGCTTTCACCTCCCCTCCACACATTTTCTATGGGTGTTTGAGGTCTGGAGACTGGCTAGGCCACTCCAGGAATTGAAATGCTTTTTCGGACCACTCCTTGTTGCCCGAACTGGTGTGTTTTGGGATCATGTCATGCTGGAAGACCCAGCCCACGTTCCATCTTTCCCAATGCTCCTCTTGATTGAAGGAGGTTTTGGCTTAAAATCTCACATACATGGCCCCGTTCATTCTTCCCTTAACACGATCAGTCGTCCTTCCCCTTTGCAGAAAAAACAGCCCCCAAGCATGATGTTTCCTCCCCCATGCCTCACTGTAGGGTATGGTGTTTCTTTGGGATGTAACGCATCAGTCTTCTTCCTCCCGTTGAGTTTTACCAAAAAGTTCTATTTTGGTTTCATCTTACCACATGATATTCTCCTCCCAATCCTCTCTCTGGATCATCCATATTTTCTCTGGCAAACTTCAGACGGGCCTGGTACATGTAACTGGCTTAGCAGGGAGACTCCCCTGGCATGCGATCCTGAGTCCCTCTCGGCGTAGGTGTGTTACTGATGTGTAATCCTTTGTTAACTTTGGGCTCCCACTCTCTGGCAGGTCATTCATCCATCAGTCCCCTTGCTCACCGTTTCTCATGATCATTTTGACCCCACGTGATGAGATTCTTTCTTGGGGTCCCAAATCGGGGAGATTCATCAATGGTGTTGTGTGTCTTCCTTTTCTTAGCAGTTTTTCCCACAGTAGATTTATTCACACCAACCCTGCTTGCCTATTGAATTCACTCTTCCCAGCCTGGTGCAGGTCTACAATTTTCTTTTCTGGTGTCCTCTTCAACAGCTCTTTGGTTTTGGCCATGGTTGAGTTTGGAGTCTGACTGTTTGAGGCTGTGGACAGGTGTCTTTTATACAGATAACGAAGTCAAACAGGTGCCATTAATACAGGTAACGAGTGGTTCTTTAAGAGCTTCTTAGAGAAGAAGTTACAGGTCTGTGAGAGCCAGAAACTCTGCTTGTTTGCGGGTGGCCAAATACGTATTTTCCACCGTGATTCACAATTAAATTCTTAAAAAATCCTGCAATGTGATTTTCTGAAAATTACAGACCTCTCTCATCTTTCTAAGTAGGAGAACTTGCACAATCAGTGGCTGACTAAATACGTTTTTGCCTCACTGTACTTAGTATTTTGCGTAGACTGTGTCATTCCTAGAACCAATCTGATAGTAAGTTTGATTGTTTTCCCTACACACAGATGATTTGAGGAGTAGCTGTAGCAGGTGTGTTTTTAGGACTTTGGCCTTAGTGAAAATCAGTAATCAGTAAAATCCTTTTATAAATGGTTCTAAATTCAGGTTTTAGGTCAGTAAACATCTGTCTGCCAATCCCATTTCCTCCCTGGAGGAGTCTTCTCTCATCGTGGAACGTAACCCGCCAAAATGTGGCTTGTTGTAGATGGATCTATATCACTCAGAGATTTCCTCTATCCTGTAGGAAGGGCTTGCCATGGTTAGCTGTCTCAGCATGATACTGACATTTTTCACATTTGCTCTCAATTTCTGCTGTGACATTAAAGATGTGTTATATAACATTGAAATGAGTACTTCAGCACTTTTAACAAATCTATAGGTCATTACCAAAGACAAGGGTTTTACATTATTTTCTGCTCAGAGAAAAGAATGGATTCTTACAGCATGTAGAAATTAGCATCTATTTGACAGAAATGTCAAAATTCAAGCATAATTTGATACATCTTAGTCTAGGAAAAGGGTGAAGGAAAGGCGAGAAAATAGCCAACAACACCCATCAGCACCCACAAACCTGAAAAAAGACTATACACAACCAGTTTCTGAAATCCACAGCAACAGCACAAAATCAGGGTCAGAATGGGGAGGGGTTGGTACCAGAATCAATCTTCCAAATGAAGGTTTAAACAAGTACCAAAACACCAAAAGGATTTCATTATCTGAATATTCGTTTTCTGAAACACTTTGTGGGATGTGGTACATTTAGAAGACGGGGATTGACTGGTTATATTGTACCCTCCCCTTACTAGGATCGGAGCTTTGAGATCAGCCCTCCATTTTATAAACATAACACTGTACATTTTTACATAATTTGGAATATCATTCCAACGCTTGTGAAGGAGAAAGATAGTGGATCATACCATTTGCGAGGCGGGGGGGCTGTTTTTGTAAAAATATTATGTTAATATTTTAATAATTAAAACTATACTTTGTATATTTTTAAACATTTTTTCCATCTTATCAGAGACAAACTTCCATTATTAAAAAAGCAGCAACAATTCTGCCAGAACACAATTTAGGGGTGTTTGAGCACATTTTATATTTTAATATAAACTCATAATTGACATCTGAATAAAACAAAAGTGAAGGGTGTAGTATACAGTGGGGCAAAAAAGTATTTAGTCAGCCACTGATTGTGTAAGTTCTCCTACTTAGAAAGATAAGAGAGGTCTGTAATTTTCATCATAGGTACACTTCAACTATGGGAGACAAAATGAGAAACAAAATCCAGGAAATCACATTGTAGAATTTTTTTAAGAATTTAATTGTAAATTATGGTGGAAAATAAGTATTTGGTCAATAAATTTGGTTCAACTCAATACTTTGTAACATACAGTAACCTTTGTTGGCAATGGCAGAGGTCAAACATTTCCTGTAAGTCTTCACCAGGTTTGCACACACTGTAGTTGGTATTTCGGCCCATTACCATTATTCGGCCCATACGGTAGCCTTGTTACTTTGGTCCCAGCTCTCTGCAGGTCATTCATCAGGTCCCTCCGTGTAGTTCTGGGACTTTTGATCACTGTTCTCATGATTTTTTGCCCCCACGGGATGAGAATCTTGCGTGGAGCCCCAGATTGAGGGCGATTAATCAATGGTCTTGTAATGTCTTCATTTTCTTACATTGCTCCCACAGTTGATTTATTCACAAACCTGCTTGCCTATTGTAATGCACTCTTCCCAACCTGGTGCCGGTCTAAAACAATTTTCTCTGTTGGTCCTTCAACAGCTCTTTGGTCTTGGCCATGGTTTGAGTTTGGAAGTCTGACTGTTTTGAGTCTGTGGACAGGTGTCGTTTATACAGATATGAAGGTTCAACAGGTGCCATTAATCAGGTACGATGAAGGACAGAAGAGCTTCCTAAAGAAGTACAGGTCTGTGAGAGCAGATCTTGCTTTTTTTGTGGGGTGGACCAAAGACGTATTTCCTCCATGAATTTTAACAATGCAATTCTTTAAAAGGTGTTACTAATGATGAAATTACAGCCCCCCTCCATCATCTTTCTAAGTAGGAGAACTTGCCAATCCAATGGCTGATAAATACTTAATTTGCCCCACTGTAAGGTAAAGAAGGCATGGAGAAACTCTGAATGAACACCTGCCATTTGCCTGATTTTTTTTTTGTGGGGTTTGAAAAGATGAAAATACAGCAAACACTATAGAGGGAATTTTGGATAATCTCTGTCACTGTGGCGTTACTGACTCCCCAGTACAGACCCTTTATCCTCTGACTTTCCTATTTAATATGTTCCTATCTCCTGTTCAGCTGTCTGTGGCATGGTGTCGACGGTGTTGTTTTCCCAATTGGAGCTCATCATGAGGACTCCTGTTTATTCGTCGGTTTCTTCTCTCTGTATGCCGTATGGGTGGGTGCTGCCTCTCTGTTTCCCTGGGGGGCTCCGTTAATGGACATGCTGCTCGAGGACTGATGCTTCGTCTCACCAGCCAGACAACCTTCTACTACTCCAAACTAGTGGACTGAGGCGACATCGGTCCCAAGCCACAAACAGTCCCATCCAAAGCGACATGTCTGAGCGCAGAGACGTGACTGGAATAAAACTTCAAACAGAATCTGTCCAGTTGTTCAGAAAGGAGGTAATGCTTTACATAATCGCTTTCTACGGGGATTTTCCATCGCTTGGTTGACCTCAACCATGAACGTAAAGCACAGTGAAATATGAAATGTGGTGCAATGCACAATTTTTATTGAAAACACCATTCCTATTCCACTGTGGACACGAAGCTTTCATGCAGTATGGACCAAGCCAGTGAGGCCAGCAAGAAAACTCCCTGTTTACAGCAGAGACATGGATGGACAATGTTTTTCCCTCTAACCCAAATCACAGTTAAGATGTGTTTAGTCTGTATAGCTTTCTTTTAAGTTTTTATTTGAGCTACAAAGCTGACAAGTGACAGAAGCTCCTGTCCTGCAGTTTAACATCATGCAAACGTCATGTCGAAATCATCACACATCCACCTCATTCACTGTTATAGGGGTGCAAAAGTTTGTGCACCCCTGCTCATAATACGTGGGGTTAATTTTAAATAGAAATATTAACTATGGCCCATTTTACACATTAAGAAACATTATTTGTGGGTTGGAGTCATAATGAAATGTTAAGGGAATGGTTCGAGTCAAGACAAGATCTGAAAAGAATGAGATGAAATGTGTGCCTTCAAATTTGCAAATTCGCATAGGTTGTTAGGCTCTTGTCATTTAATCCAAAAAATTCATGTCATTCATGTCATTTAATCCAAAAAACATTTCAAACTTTTGCATAAGACTGCCTGGTCTGTGCATTAACTTGCAGGGTTGTGAACAACATTTACATTTACAGCATTTAGCAGACGCCCTTATCCAGAGCGATACAGTCTTACAATCCAAGCAATTGTGGGTTAAGAGTCTTGCTCAAGGACCCAACAGTGGCAGCTTGGCAGAGGTGGGATTTGAACCCTGGACTTTCTGGTCCATAGTCCAGTATCTTAACCGCTAAGCTACCACAGTCCCAACATGCATGCGTAACATGATTTGAATGCATTATTTGCATTGTGGTGCTTCACAATTGTTGTGAGACTGTATAGAAATGAATGATCTCATAGAACAATGGAATGGAGTTCCATTTGGATGGATTATACAAAAAAAATTATATTTATTATATAGAGAATATATGGGAGCCAAATATACAGTAACAGTCGTTTTTAACGCCATCTGATCAGTGGCCAATCACTTTAACGACTGAGGTTTTAACAATCATAATAAATTATAATAGGATATAAACATCTGTCTATTAACTCTGGATGTTGCAGTCAAAAACAGGCAGTCAATGCTGTGGATCAACGAGCAGAGGTGGGAATTTAAGGGCAGGAGTGTGTCATATGTGTTACGGTTGTCAGGTCCGCTTATTCTAAGTGACTTTGGGCGTATTTTTTGTAATAGTCCCATACAAATATTGGTAGTTGTGGGTTGCAGGCTTTTGGGGTTTGTTTCTAAAGTGTAGTTGCCTATTTGGGCTTGCTCCCTGATCCTGTCTCCTTCTCCACTATCCCTGTAAGTTAGTTTTGTTCAAACTCTATTATGATCATTTTTTGGCTGTTTGTTTTGTTTTTTGACCCAATTCTTTTGGGCTTGTTACTGTTGTATTGTATTGATTGTTTCTCTTGTGGGATCTGGCAACCGTGATGTGTATGTCTGTGTGGCGGTGTCTGTTTGCAGGTAACTACCTTGCTTGTGCTTGCTTGTTCGTTAGCTCATGTTTTGACTACAGACTATGTTAACTTGTGTAAGATGCTTGCGTTGGTGTATATGAATTTCTGCTTCATAACTGCAACAAGCTGTAAATGGTGTTTGTAAGCCTATGTGCCTGTCCTATTGTAAGTAGTACTCTTTGCTTATTCTTTGTAACCTATAACTATATAAACTGGTTCACATTCTCTCTGAGTTTCTGTTTCATCTGTCTATAAATGCATTTTTGGCTTCTCTCAAACAAAAGTATCAGACGTTTCAATTACTCATTGATCAATCATGTTTTCGGTGGTATCTCTGATGCATTTTCATATCATGTATTATGTATTTGCACACAATTTTCATGTGAAAACTACATTACAGTAGCAAAAAAAGACTATGTCACTATGGTAATGTCCAATGAGCAGCTATTTGACCAACAACCCATTTGACAGAACATAACATGATCGTTTAGCAGTGCATACCTGTACAGCAATTTAGTGGTACCCCAGCATGTTACTGGTTTATAATCTGTATTAGTGCATTGTTAGTCACGGATACTGATTAGCATTAGCATCCATTGTCGCTACACTTCAGGGTTAAGGGGGAAGTAATATACGTGTTTGGGTCAAAACTATCAGTTAATTCCTAAACCTTTTTATATACAGTTGTTGTTCTATTTCCTGTCATAATGATATAAAGCTTTATTAGTAATTGATTCCAATCTTCTCCAAGTCATCTGTTTCTGGTAATAAAATACCGGGCATTTTTTGGCCTGGCCATATGACATGCAGACAGCAGACTGGCAGGAAGCCAGAGGCACTAAAGGCCAGGTGTCTTCTCCGTGTTTTTTCCTGTCAAGCTCTTCAATCCATCCTGCTCAGGATCCCTCAGGAAATGTGCAGACGCAAAAAGGGCATCTTCAATAGACCCAGCTTTGCCACTTTTCTTACTCGTGTGGCTCATTAAGGACGTCTTTGTCGCATTTAAGTAATTGTTTCTTTGTTTTTACTGTTCTGGCTGGGCTTTGAACACGTCCAAAGGGAGTTTGCACAGTGTCTGGGAAAACTAATACGCCTTGCTAATACGGAAAACGTGACTGCGAAGTGATTTTTATCATATTTTTATTTGAAATATATCAATATGCCTTTATCAAACAATGTCCAAACTCTGGACGCCAGTATATTTACACACTGCTATTTGAGTCTTCGAGTTTATGTGCAAAGAAACATTAACATGTCTCATAAACATTTGAACAGTTGGATCAAAACCGTACAAGTAAAACAATCAACAAACCAACAATGGAAATAGCTCGGTATCAGTGTTGCAGAGAATTTGAAAACGCATGTGGTATGAGTTTCAGTAATTTGCCAGCAATAATATTTCCATATGCTGACCTGTTAAGACATCAGTAGATCATACGGGGCTGTGTTGTAAGTACATACATTAATTTTTCTTTTACTTTTTTGACTTGCATGCTTGGATAAAATAAGGAAAAAAACAAAGCTGTGTAATGTTTTCTGTTGTTCTGTACGGGATCTGACTAAGCATACACCAAGCAGGCACATACACACAAAGTTTTTGAACATCTGTATGATATGCATGCACCAAATTGAAATCCTTATGTGGATGTACTGATATGACAAACATTGCAAAATAATCTGTTATACAGTACTGTGCAAAAGTCTTAGGCCACCATCAGATTTGTTGTTTTAGCCATGGTATATATGATAAGCCAATATAATTATTTCTCAGTCTCTTTATTAAGATACAAATACAGGAAATATGTACAGAAAGTTAAAAAAACAACAACTTTAGTGTGACCTCCTTACCCTTCTGTAAAGACCATTCCTGATCAAGTTTCTTCAGACTGTAGAAGGGTCAACTTGGCATCCCTGACAGAAGCTGCTGTTTCTCAAGTGTAAAGAGAGGTCTGACTAAATACTTGCCTCTGTAGCCTATAGAAGCTGTTTTTCTGATTTTTTTCCAGTCTTTTAACGTGCCATACAAATTTTCTGTATTTCTTGGTTGTATTCTAACAAAGAGACATACCGTATTTTTCAGACCATAAGGCGCACTTAAAATCGACAAAAATCGACAGTGCGCCTTTAAATGCGGTGCGTCTAATGTATGAATTAATTCTGGTTGAGCTTTCTGACCTAGAACTGATTGTAGATGGTACACGGCGCTCATAAATCTGTCAAAATGTTTTAGCACGGTCTTTGGTAGGTTACGAAGCATAAGGCAAACGTAGTGCGCAGCATCGCGGGGTAATACGGTATGTGCTTCAGCATTAGGGTACGTGCATTCATTCATTTATTTTCGAAGCGGATTTCAAACACAACGCTATCAGTCACACAGTACAACATGGACATAGAGCAGCTGCGAGAGAATTCAACATTAACGAATCCATGGTACGGAAGCGGAGGAAGCAAGAAGACGCCCTGCGCCAGGTAAAGACCAAACTGAGCTTCCGAGGGAACTTAAGAGTTTTGTTTTCATTTCATGCGCCTTATAACCCGGTGCGCTTTATGTAGGAAAATATACCCGTTAGCAGCCGATCGTTGATATTGCGTCTTATAATCCGGTGCGCTTTATGGTCCGGAAAATACGGTAATTATATATGGTCATCATATCATTGCTAAAACAGCAACTAACAGTGGCATGGTGGCCTAAGACTTTTGCACAGTACTCTACGTACGTTTATTGTCTGTGGTGTGTTATTACAAAGGGGCAGAGGTGGGTAATAATGTGCTATATTTGCTCTGTTACATTTACAAATAACGTTTTGGAGAAGTAGTTTCTAGAATAATGTTAATTTGGAACTCTTTACTCTTACTAAAGTAATTGAAAACATACTTTCAAAAAATGTACTTCATTTTGTTGGTTGAGTTACCAATTTCCTGAATTTTAAGTCTCTAAATATGATCTGAACTCATGTGTGAGTATTATCATTTTAGACTGTAGGTAAAGTGCCTGCACAGTGGCCAGGATCAGGTATGGTTGTATGTGCCTCGAGGACAGTTTGTGAAAAATTACAATAGGAAATAAATCAAACAAATGTAAAATACATTTGATAAAAACTGAGGATGCCAAATAAGGAATAATTTTGGAGCTGGGAAATCTTAAGCGCATAAATTCTGTCCTATCTTCTTCAAAATGGAATGCAGGTCTACAAGTGATTTGGAATTGTCCACAGTAACAGCACTGTATGTACTGAATATTGTGATATATAGTATTAACAGTATATTTTCAGACCTGAAAATATCTGCCATATTAAAAAATAAATACTTTTAACTAATATACATCTATTTCAGGCAAATAAAAAACAGCTTTTGAACGTCAAACAAAAACTAGTCAATCTTAAAATGTTTAAAAGAAGGTCATGCACAGGAATGGAGCCACCAAACCCAATATTTGACTTAGACAAATATTCAGATGCATAGTCCTCATTAATCAACTCCTCTGAGCCCCTACTGGTCCTGCCTCTGGATGGATGGATGCCTTCTGGAGGATACCTTGTGTTCATCGGGTTACTGCTGGTAGTTCTGGTACTGATAACCCTTTTCCTCGGCTGCCCAGCCTTGGTACTGTCCTCCTCCATCCTCCTGTGGGTGAAGGTCATCATCCACTGTAAAGCTGTCATCTACCCCTGTGTCAAACCTCTGATAGGAGCTGGCATGAACCTGCTCCTCCCTGGCGCTCCGCTCTAGAGTGCTGTTTCGCACACCATAGCCAAAGTAAATCATGAGGCCTGCAAAAGAGAACACAGACACAAACTTAAGGTTTCAATTACATATCAATCTCAAGCTGCAGAGAAACCGAATAACCAAAAAATACAGCATCGCGAGATTGTCTCAATTTCTCTTCCCAGCACATTTTGCCATTAGGAGCTAGTAGGCATATTTAAATGTGGGGGGAAAAGATAAGCTGATGTTTATGGGAGGTCTACATTTTGGCCAGTGTGAACAGATATTCAAGGATGTTAAATACTGTTGTTCAGAATTAAGGTCTCATTGCAGTTTTTTTTTTCATTAATATTATGTCTAAAATAAAATACTATGTGCAAAGTCTCTAAACTACTATGTGACAGTGGTAACGTCTGGTCAACGTCCTGTTTCACTGGACTTAACACTTAATATTTTGTTATGATAATATGAAATTTACAATAGGTGTTCATACCTATAGAGCACCAAACAGCAAAGCGAATCCAGGTGATGGTGGACAGCTTGAGCATGAGGTAGATGTTAACCAGAATGGCAGCTGTGGGTCCAAAGGGCACACAAGGTGCCATGTACGGCAACTTTTTGGGACTTTCAGGCTGTCGTAGAATGACAACGAGCAGTATAACCATGACTGCAATGATGGCCATCACAAGTGGAACCAGGATCCAGTGAGCACCCACAGAAGATTTGTCCAAGCCATATATGACGATAGTCCAAAGCAGAAAGGTCAGGACAAAAAAAAGGAGGACACAGTAGGTGACAGTACGTCCTGTAGCAGGTGTGGGATGAGTGTCTGGATCTGGAAGACCCAAGCGTGTCCGGAGGGTGTAGTAGTTGGCACCTAACACCCGCTTCAGCATACAGGTTGTCGTACTGTCATCGGCTCCTTTCTCATCCGCCGCATACCCAGAAGTGTCTGACTGGTAGCCACCAGACTCTGATTTGCTAATCAGCTTTTCGTTGTCACCTTGTGATGGAAGGTTTTTGGCCCCGCAGGTGTTGTTGTATTCATCTCCATCACTCATAGGAGAGTAGGCTGAACTGTCCTGCTCTGCAAGGACACCCTGTTTGGTCTTCCAGGACTCTGCCTCGTGAGGAAGGACATTGGTGAAGCCATCCCTTTCGGGCTGGTAGCGGAGCAGTAAGACACACACGGACACGAGCGTGTAGGCCAGCAAGGTGCCAATGGACATCATCTCAATTAGGTCTCTCAG
Source organism: Ancistrus triradiatus (assembly GCA_025084515.1). Classification (NCBI taxonomy): domain Eukaryota; kingdom Metazoa; phylum Chordata; class Actinopteri; order Siluriformes; family Loricariidae; genus Ancistrus; species Ancistrus triradiatus. The sequence goes on from JAJAGP010005441.1 coordinate 13,517, forward strand.
ACTGACAAGCAGAGCCAGAAAAGCAGCAAGGCAGCCAGATACAGCACAGGCTACCACTGGAGTCTCAGTGTATGGACTCACATGGGACAGGAACCTGGAACACAGATATGGAAGTATTTTGTTCCATCTCCATACAGTTAAACTAAAACAGACACACAACATTGATTGAACCGTATCACTTGTGATTTTTGTTTTCTCGATCGTCTCCACTGCAGGCATATGACTCCTGGAGGAGAGGGGCTGTAGGCCCTCTGTACAACTTGTGGGTGCCAACCACTACAGTGAGTATGAGTCCATAGGAGCTGCTTTTGATATGGCAGGGAGGTGATGCCTCATCTGGGGAACTTTCCCTCTGACATGGCCAGTTTCCAGCTGTTAATATGGTTTGTGTCCAAACATATAAGGACATTTGATTACGTATGGAGCATAGGTATGTCCAATAAGTTGTTGGTTGAGCTATTAGATGTTCATTCATTCACATTTACACTAATTTTATACAAATCTTTAAAAATGATGTTTTACACCAGGGCAAAATCAAACTGTACATCCAAAATCTGGAGGCGTGTCGTCCCTTATTAGTGTGGCAAAAATATGCTAAAATGATTATAATCCTGCTTAAAAATTAACTTTAAGAAAACAACAGATACCACCTTCTGTGGTTTTGGTGAATGCACCTGTGGAACTATCTGGATCTGGATTAGACCCCTTGGTCTGCTGGTCTGTATTAGACCCAGACACAGACCCATCCCAGAGGAGCACTGAGACTCAGGAAACAGGACTGAATCCAAACTGATACTGAAACTGTACAGAACGCAACCGTGTGGACCCAGTATGAAACCCAATATGAAACAGAATTAAAGACAACAAAAACTATAGCACACACACCTAAAAAGCAGACCATCGCCTGCCATAGCATAGATGACTCTGGGCATGGGGAAGAGTGATCCCAGCAGACTGACTGTTAACCCTGCGATGGCTCCCACAGCTACGATGTACTTCCCTGGCAAGAAGCCATGCACGGCGAACATTTCCATCAGTGGAGCGTCTCCATCAATCAGATTATAAGGTACCATCAGGGTAAGAATCACACTTACCTAAGAGACAAACAAATACACACAACTATGTATTTATACACTATGAAGAGTATTGCAACAATAATGAAATGATTCTGCAGCCACAGTTGCAGAATTGGAAATCAAATCAAAATGCATGAATGCCTTCTTTAAACCCTTAACAAAGCAAATGCAAAATACCGCTTTTGTAGCTGCTTGTCTAGGTCAGTGTCATGGGGGATCCTGAGCCAGTGCTGGAATTCACCAGGCACAGGCAGATGTACACCCTGGGTACCACAAGCACATCACCTGACCTTCAAAATGCAAACCTAGCAACCAGATGTTACTTCTGAGACACCAGAGCTGCCCTTAACGTCACCGTAAACCTCACTTACATCATTTGGGAGGATTATATTATATAACAACCAATCACAATTCAGTACTCAAGTACAGGTCATGTAATCACTTGTGGAAAACAATTTAACACTACAGTCAAACTCCCTGTATTAAAATGTATTTCATTCCAGGAAACGGTTAATAACGGGAGTCCATTATTCATTGTTTTCTATGGGGAAATCCGTATCTGGTTCCTGTATATTGAAAACAGTGTCGTCAGAGTGATATAGTTGCACAGGGCACTTTCTGATTAGTCTTCCTGTCTGTTATTCCTGACCACCTCACAGCTGTTTCTTCTAGCAATAAACACTGCAATGTAAAATAAACAGCTATTTATATCAATTAGCCACTGAATAAAACAAAAGTAGGGGATTTAGTAGGCAGACATAAGAAGCCATGCAGAATGCAATCGTCTGCTGTCATTGTACTGAACACAGAACTACTCTGCATTACTAATCAGAAAGTAAATTAAAATTCTTGGAGACCGTGCTAACAACTGCTCCCTTCATGAAACTTAAATAAATTATTTTACATTTAAACTACAAGTCCTGAATTACAGGATTAGTAGAGTATCACAAGTACACATGAGAGCTTTATTGTATTGTATTGTATGTTATTGTATCATTAAATGTTAAACTCAGTCAAGATTCAGCATGAAATTCAGACCATGGAGACCAAGGGTGTTTGTAGACATCTTGTTATACTGTGGCACACAAAATGCATTTCAAATTTGCATTTCATGCCCTGTAGTTCTGCTCACCAATTCAGGATATGATAGACTTTTTAACCACATTATTAATTCCTTGTTTGTGAAAACGTACTTGGCAATAAACCTGATTCTGATTCTGATAGCAACAGTAAAGTGGGTCTGATGATGCCTTTGATAGAGACTTTTGTGGAAGCAATATACCATTCAATACAAAATCAATTGCCGGGTTGTCAAAACACATATCGAAGAAATGGTCAGGAAATACACAGCATTTTTCTTTGAGAATCCTGCCAGGAAGTTTCTTACAGATGAAAACCTGTTCTCATCTTAACTCCAATACAAATAGTTTGCACTTCTTTTATGCATAAAGAAGAGGTACTGGAGAACATGATGTGCTAGAATCTGTAACAAATGAAGAGACTTTGTGTGTGGAAACACACTGTGAGTGCAAGGGCCTACTAACAGAGACATAAGCTGTGAGGCAGGTGACAAGCGAGGCAGTGATGGCATAAGGAATGGAAGTGTTTGGACTTTTGGCCTCCTCTCCTGTGGTGGCAATGATATCAAACCCGATGAAGGCGTAGAAACAAGTAGCAGCACCTTGCATCACCTGCAATATACAAAACATCAGCACTGCATAGTTGGCCTTGTATTGCGCATGCGTTTTCTCAATAGAGCTATCACACGATGGATAAAAATGACGTTCACGTTCTCACCCCCGACCATCCATAGGGTAGGAACCTTCCATCCGCCCAGTTTGCTCCAGACAGGAAGAAGAGTCCAGCAATCACAATAAACACCCATACCACCAAGTTTACAAGATTCAGGATGTTGTTGAAGCTGACAGAGTTCTTCACTCCTATAGCCACAATCACTGTCACAATGACAGCTATGATCAGAGCCAGCAGGTCAGGATAAGACTCTTCTCCCTTACCTGAGTAAAGCACAAAATCATGTGATGTTTTTTGTTATTGATTTATTTATTAACGCCATTGTCAGCATCAATAGCAATACCCAGAACAGAAGGTTACAACTGAACTTGTGCAACACACTCACACTGGAGCAATTTAGAGAGACCAGTTAACCTAAGGTACGTCTTTGGAATGTGGGAGGAAACCAGAGTACCCCACATGGACACAAGAACCTACAGACTCCACACAGATGGAGCCCGAGGTCAGGACTGAACGTAGGATCACTGAAGCTCTGAAAGTGTTTACCAATTACCAATTTAATAGTACATGAAAAAACTCACTTACCCAGACCATTAAGAGTGCCGAGATGGTTGATCATGTATCGGCTGATGCTGTGATTAGCCAGCGAGTCAAACATGCTGCTAAGAGCACTGGCTCCTGCTGCAGTGCCAATCAGGTATTCCAGAATGAGATTCCAGCCAATGAAGAAGGCCACAAATTCTCCAACAGTTACGTAGCTGTAGGTGTAGGCTGAGCCGGTGGTCTTTGGTACTCGTACACCGAACTCAGCATAGCAAACACCTTTAAAGGAAAACAAATTTTCATACGTGTATAGGAAACGGTGACTGAACAAAGTTTTCATGATCACTGTTGATCTCACTGTTTCTACACATTATACATTGTATCAGTTCCACTTACCATACAGATGCACTTTGTATTTCTACAATTACAGTAGAATTGTAGTCCATCTGTTTCTCTACATACTCTGTTAGTCCCCATTACTCTGGTCTCTAACGTTCGGACCCCCATATGACCTCCACAGATCGGTTACTCTTTGGGTGGTGGATCATTCTCAGCACTGCAGTGACACTGATGTTATTGTGTGCTGTGCTGGTATGAGTGGATCAGGCACAGCAGTGCCGCTGGAGTTTTTACAGCAATCCACCAACCGAAAATGTCCAATTACCAGCATCCTGTGGGCACTGATGAAGGATTAGAGGATGACTAACAAACTGACTCTCTGACTTTTTCATCTACAAGGTGGAGCAATAAGGTAGATTTGTCTAATAGAGTGCACAGTCAGTGAACACACTGTTTAAAAACTCCAGCAGCACTGCTGTGTCTGATCCAACCATACCAGCACAACACACACCACTTTCAGCACATCAGTGTCACTGCAGTGCTGAAAGTGATGCATCACCCTTACAGTACGTGATCTGTTGGGGTATTGTGGGGGTCCTGACCATTAGTGAACAGAATAAAGGAGACAAACACCGTATGTACAGAAACAGATGGAGTACAGTCTGTAATTTTAGAACTACAAACTGCCACTCAATGGTATGTAGAACTGATAAAATGGACAATGAGTGCAGAAACAAAGAGATGTACCTAATAAAGTGCCTGGTGACCCCCAAATGATTGTTTTTTTTCATATCATATTGGTGCATTATGGATTACGTCCATCGTCTTTGGAAGATTCCACCACTGAGTGTTTTATTTGGGGTACGTATGTCCGGAGTATAGAATTTTTGTTCAAATTTGGGGGCAACGGACCATACGATGTCCAAATTTTTTGAGTGAAGAGGTGTTCGAATTCCGAGGTTTCACTGTATTTTGTAAGTGTGCTTCAAGTCAACTGGTTTTCTGTTTTTTCCTCATTACAGGGAAAGGTGTTGAAATTATTGTAATCAATGTTGTTGGTGGTAATCACATGCTGTAAGAATAGAAAAGGATTCGCATGAAAGGCTACTGCGAACTGAAGTGAAAAGGGTGTGGTTGATGTTATCCGTGTTCTGACAAATTAATGACCCATACAAGAACAAAGTGCCATTATCAAGACAGAGAGAAAAGCTTGGCAGTAACATTTCCCCAAATGTCATGACTGACAAACAAGCCTCTAACCTGACAGGATCGATGCTACCGCAGCAATGATAAAGGACAAGATCACTCCGGGTCCAGCCATTTCCTTGGCAACCAGCCCGGCAACCACGTACATCCCTGTGCCCACACAGCTTCCCACTCCAAGAGAGACCAGGTCGACTGTGGTGAGCACCTGGGCCAGCTTGGTGCCATGTAGATCTTGTGAGCCCTCTTGCATGGAGTCCAGTGGTTTGGTTCGTAGCACACGAGAGTGGAGGCCATACCAAGAAGACTCCCACTCAAAGCGCCGTGGGTCCAGTTTAGCAAACACAAAGTTCATTGTGCGCACTTGAATAACAGCAATGCCACAGCTCCCAAATCAGAGGAACACTTTCCCTGTCACGCTGCCTTCCTGTGCTCGTGCTCGTGCTTGTGCTTCTCAGCCCCTCTCCTCTTATACACTCTGGTCTTGCTTGATTTGTCTCTCAGAGGGGATCCACCAGCAGCTGGTTGAACATGGTGCTACACACAAAGTGGGGAAGCACTGAGGTCCTGCAAGAGAGCAAAAGAATACTAACTATACTTTTCTATTGTTCTCTACCATTGATGTGGTGTCAGTCCATCAGTCAGGGTTCAAAGGGGGGTTGCTGTTGCATTCCTCCTGCCTTCCACCAGACATGGAGAGTTATGCTTCTGTGTGACTTCTGACTTGGCCAAAAGGCACCAACAGGTCTCGAACCTGAGTGGTGGGCTAGCAAATTTCTGCTGTGGCACCAGAGCACCACAAACGTTATATAACCATAAATTTTAAAAATAATAATAATACTGGGATTGTGGTGGCCTAGCGGCTGAGGTACTGGATTATAGACCAGAAGGTCCGTGTTTCAAATCCCACCTCTGCCAAGCTTCAACTGTTGGCATATATAAAAAGTGTGGGACTGTGGTGTCCTAGTGGCTAAGGTACTAGACTATGGACCAGAAGGTCCAGGGCTATTTAGAGAAGAACTAATATGAGAGTGAATAGTAAACCGTTCTCTACAAGATCTGTGGTTAATCACATCTGAATAGTGACTTGATTTTGATTAAATTAGATTCCCCTCCCCTTAATATTTCAATATCAGTGGTCTATAACCGACACTACCTAATGTCTGGCATTTCTTTGGGGGGAAACCAGGCACAGACATGGAGAGGGCATGTAGGTGGAGTGCAAGGTTGGGCTAGAACTGGGTATCTCTGGAGCTTTACAGCATCTAACTTTAGCACATGTAGAAAGGCAGGAGGAGTTGGGTAGCGATCCAGTCAGTAATGCTGTAAGCCGCACACATTTGATCTGACCTCGTAAAACCAGCCTCTGTACTGTTTCTCAGGAAACCAACTCGACAATGTCAGCAACTGAGAGAAAGATAAGAGTCGATATATGGGCATTTCTCATTTCATGTCAAGGAAAACAAGACTCTTTGTAAACCGTGTGGGGCGACTATCTCCGGTAAAAACACGATAAACTTGCAACGACATCTGCAGGCATGTTATCCTGAAACCGCGTTCAAGCTATCCTCGCCGAAGCGAGCTCCTATTTTAGCGGTATTACGGTATTACGTTGCAAACGCACTCGAAGTTCATTGTTTTCAAGTCAATATTTCAGCGAATAAAATAGGGATTAAAATATGTTTCCAGTTCGCGACGTGGATATATTTTAACTTTATCTAAAAAGTGTTCATACTATCTGTAAGGAGTATTCAGATAACATAACTTCATTTTATACTGGTAATTATGAGTAAATGCATATAGAGCATTCACATATATCTGATCTTCTGATCTTATATGTTTAGTAAAGCTCATAATATATCATTTAATCTATTCTACAATATCTCATGAGTGTCCACACCGAGTTGAAGCAGAATGGTGGAAACTGAGTTCTAACACCTTTAATATATGCTATTATTTTCAATGCATGCATGTAAGATGTTTCATTTCATCTAAGTGCATAGACTTAAAGAATTCAATGAAAATGTTAAAAAAAGCATTTATGTGTTACAACCTTTACATGTCATATTTTAGTCAACTGAATCTACTGTAGATTTAGTCGACTATAATCTTATTATAATCAGTTGACTAAAACTACACTAAAAACAATTCAGATGACTAAATTATGACTAAAACTAAATTACATTTTAGTAAAAAACTATAACTAAATCTAAATCAAAATATTGCTGTCAAAATTAACACTGGTGCCAACTGCACCACTGTGCCTTTGGTAAGTTAGAAGTTTATTTTGCCTTTCGAATTGCACCGAGTGGTGGATGGCACAGTGGCGCAAGTGGTTTATGTGACTGCAACACAGCTCCAGACATTCCCAGTTCTAACCCGACCTATGTGGAGTTTGTGTCCTCCCTCTGTCTATGTGGGTTTACTCTGGCTGCTTGGGTTCCTCCCACTAGGTTAATTGGTTGCTCTAAATTCACCCACTGTGAATATATCTGACTAGTATCAATGTGACCATGCTGGAGTGGCAGTTCTGGACTGTTTGAAGGGGGGGGGAGAGACTTTAGGCAGTGTTCATACAGACATATCAACAAATTATGACCATTCAAAACCTTTGCTCAGCTTAAGTGTTATTTATTCAGTCTTTTTCAGTTTATGTTACATCAAATGTTTTCTCTGTTTTTTATGCTTTTTTGCAAACAGATCAACAAACTCGTACCTGTTTAAGGCCTTTGGACTCATGACTCAATATGTACAACTGCTTGGTCTCTGGGATTGTCTCACAGCTACTTTGTATAGTTTCATATTCATGTTATTACATCGACTCTTCTACAGTTTTACCCTTCTCATTTAGGGGCCCTAGGGGGACTGGCCCAACTGATGTCCAGAGTACCCAGAGAAAACCAATGCAGACACAGGGAAAACATTCAAACTCCATACAGACAGAGTCCAAACAGGGAATCGCACCAGGTATCTCTGTAGCTACGAGCGCTAACCACTTGCGCCATCGTGCCGCCCACTCATGTACAGACATATAGTAAATAATTAAGCTGAATCAAATAATACGAACTAGCAGGCCCATTGGCTCAGGTGAAAGGTTGCTATGGTGCCAAGTCTCATCAGACTTTCAGATTAGACAATTAGACATTATGTCCAGCAGGGTATTGAAATACAAATAGCAAGACCAAAGTGAGACCACAAAGGCATGAAAGCCTAATCAAACCCAGCAGCAGAGTATCATGATTTACAAGGAAAAATCCACCTTTTTATCTTTTCCTCATACGTCTATTTCAGTTTCTCTATTTCTTTCACCACAGCTGGCAACTTGTACAGGTAATACTCCATCTGTCTCTCTTACTCAGATTTCACGTTGGTCCGTTGCACTGATACCGACATCAACATGTTTTTGCTACTCCCATATACACCTGAATCAGACAAGTTCCAGACTTAGAGGCTGATTCAAGACCGGGAATACTGACTCTTAAAAGTCATGCCATTATCTTCTAAAAGAGATTGGTGTAGTAATTGAAAAGAGAGTGAGAACAGGCATTCAGGAGTTAGACTCTCCTTCAAGAGTCTTGTCTCTGTCACAAGTCATTTTCCTTTTACAGACACTAATTAGCTCATGCCTGGGTCAGCCCCCCCTCATTTTTTCATTTTGTGCCATGCTGTTCTCTCTGATACAGTCTTGGAGTAAATTATATTTAGCCATAATCATGGTCTCATTCAATACAAGTCAAACTAAAACTAAACTCAAAGACCAAACGTAGGGAATGTTTATCTGGACGGGGAGCCAACAGAATCTGGAGAAACCCAAGGAATGTCTTTAGATTTCTTTTTTTTGAGGGGGTTAAACTAAAATGTCTTGTTAACTTCCTTGCATCATGTATCTGGATTGTATACACCTAAGTTTATATCCACATTCAATTACACGTAATTGGACTGTGGTGGCTTAATGGTTAAAGTACTGGACTAAGATACAGGGTCAGGTCCTACCTCTGCCAGGCTGCTACTCTTGGGTCCTCGAGCCACAATTGCTTCAATTGTAAGATTATATCTGTAAGATTACATAGCTGTAAGTCACTCTGAATGACGTTGTCTGCTACATTAACAAATTGTACAATTAAATGTAAGTATACATTACAAGTAAACATTAGAAACATGCACTGATCCAAAATGAGACACTTCAGAAATATCTTGATCCAGACCTCGATATTAAGGTCAGCGTTTTCACATTATTTGTGGATTTTATTCAATCTGCGTAGTTTGAGTCCTGAGCCTGCACTTTTATTGCATTTGCTCTTTGTGTGCAGACAAAGCATTGACGTCACACCTGGTGTCCATTAGGAGGGGGTGGGGAGATGGACCATGATTCATTCTGGATGAGGTGAATGCAAAGCAACAGGCTTCCCTCAAACGAAACCATGTCTACAATAGAAAACGTGATATAGCAGTAAAAAGCATACATAGATGGGCTTTTATTTGCGAGGGTGAGTGAGTATATGCAAACCACTGTACTTTATGCAGTCTGTCCTCTGTGTTGCAGAATCACATGTTGAAGGGTGAGGACTGACTGACAGATGATGCTTTCACTGCACACCAGGTGCAAGGATAGGCAAATATGCGCAAAGATTAAGCACGTTGAGAGATATAATGGTTTGCTGTTGCTGGCAACAATATTTCGCAGCATGCCACACACACTTTCCTGAAGAAAGATGAGGCCGAACAGAGCAGCATTCCACTGAAAAACCAGAAGGCTGCCTCCTCTCTAACCTATTGGAAAATTAGATCATGTTCGTAATGATTATGGATGAACTGGTGCGTGTCACTGCCCACTAACGGGGCTTGTGAATTGTTTTGAGAAGTGACAAGGGCAGTACGAGTAGCTTGGAGTCGTAATTTTGTTGTTGATAATCGTTATAGAGACATTTTGACTTCAGAGATCGGTCATTGGCTGAAATAAACACATTGGTCTCCATGTGTAGCAGTGCAAAAACTTCAAACCTGCACCACTCTGCAAGTCAGAAGGATATTGTATCATTGATATTCTTGTAAGCAGATTTAAATTACGGTGACATGGTGGCACAGTAGTTAATGCTGTCGAATCACATCTACAGAGTCCTGGGTTCACATCCTGGCCTACGCACTGCCTGTGTGGAGTTTGTATGTTCTTCACATGTCCGAGTGTGTGGGTTTTCTCCCACATTCCACAGAGTAGTGTTAGGTCAGCTGGCATCTCTAAAGTGTTCCAGTGAGTGTGTGATGGATTGGTGCCCAGACAAAACTGTTTTCTGCCTTATGCCCTGTGGTGCTGGTATTTTTTTTTTTTTATTAAATGCTAATTGGTAATTGTTTATCTACTTGTTTGTTGTCCAGTGAGTTTCTAGCCTTCAAAAACTGATAATGGTGGTTAGTGCTGGGCGATATGACCGCCAGTCAGTATCACGATTAACTGAACACTTTACATCCATTACAATTAATGAACGATTATTTTTGTTTTATGGGTGTTTTGTTGTTGTTTTTTTCCCCTCAGCTCACTGACAAGGTCTGTTCTGTAAATATGCTCAGCTATTAACACTGGGATATCCTTTGTAATGAAAGAGTGCATATTGTTGTGATTTTAAAATAACTGATGGAAACAGATGTCCATTGGATGTACAGATTATATATGGTAATGTATATAATATTTCAACCAATTTAAATAGTTTTTAGTAGTATTTGGCATCAGCTATTTCTTTCCACCTTCTTGAATTTTTTTCATATTGTGCAGCGTTTGTAAACACACAGTCGGGAACATATTAATAGAATTTAAAAAAAGACAAAATCAAAATGATCAACATCAGTTACATTATGAATATCGGTTTCAATTAATTTTCGATTAATTGACCAGCTCTAACGGTGGTAGTATGTTTAAGCAATAGTGGGACTGTGGTAGCCTAGCAGTTAAGGTACTGGACTATGGACCAGAAGGTCCAGGGTTCAAATCCCACCTCTGCCAAGCTGCCACTGTTGGGTCCTTGAGCAAGACCCTTAACCTACAATTGCTTGGATTGTAAGACTGTATCAATTGTAAGTCGCTCTGGATAAGGGCGTCTGCTAAATGCTGTAAATGTAAATGGAAATGCAATAGAACACAAGAGGGGATTGTGAATAACATCACGGCTGTGATCTGGTCACAGGCTTTTGCTTTTTATATAGCAGTTTTTACAGCTAAATAAATTCAAAATAAATCAAAGGAGTCCTGAGTTTCAAAACGAATATGCTTTATGTACCTTCCACCAAAAAGTAGGTCCATAACAAATGAGTTGTTGCTATGCAACAGTAACAATTCCCTACCCTGGACGCATAGGTAAAAACGCATAGGTAACACTATGTTACGACGTTAGTTTGAAATACCAAGTGCAAATGAGCAAAAATTAGAGGTAAAAAGGACAAAAACTAAAATTTATTTAGGCTTTTCCACGACCCTGACTAGAATTAAGTGGGTAAGAGTGTGAATGGATGAATATAGCTCAACAATATTTCCCATAATTGCGTCATTTGTATACATGTTTGCATGCATAAAGAGTGATAGCTGTGCTGTTATCACAAACATGCACACGGTGAGAACTATTCTCAGCCAATCAGATTGTACGGTTGGAACCAACACTTGTATGATGCAATATCATTATCATGCAGTAATAATGTCCAGCTCTGACAGAATACTGTGGGCAAATGTCTGTATATTTTTGAACCTTTTAAATGTCACTTATATTCAATCCATTTTATTCCCAAACACGGCACATTTTCGCCAGGACCCCTTAGACAAACACATATCCTTCGGGTAATATATCGCTTATCGATATCAATCCAGCCATAAAACATAGATACATGTAACTTGCTATACAGTATTTAACAGACTTTTTACACTGTTCAATCATTTAACCTAAATGTATTCACATCCAGCAATTATTCCATGGACATGTGGATAAATTAGCATTATCCATACTAAACCTTTAAAAAAATTATACCTATTGGCTTCTTAACCTAATTCGATCTCTAATTAAATTTCAGTAACAGACGGCAGAAGTCAGGTCAGGTTGTACCTCAAGTCATGAGGCGATGAAACTTAATCTTAGCAGGCTTTCCCGAGCGAATGGTGGCGGGTGGCGGCGACACGATACACGTGGGGTAGTGCGGGGGTTGTGTCTACCGTGTAGGGCACAAGAAGACGCAAGATACACAGACTGTGGTATCACGCACACCTCTACAGTCTCACAATACGCGTCAATACCGAGTGGGGGTTTCCGAGGACACAGGTGATGACACTGCTACACAGAAGGGCAAAGCACAAAGGGATAAAAATTACAGTGTTGGCCACAAACAGTTCATGCGGGAAGAAGTGGTTGAATTGTCTGGTGTGAAAGTTAGCATAGCACAACTCACCCGGGGTTGGGGACATCAGGCGCGAGCTATGCATGAAAAGAGTGGTTCAGGATCCACTTCCAGGGCGGATGTTCTAGGGGCCCACCGTAATCCAGGGGAAAAGACGGGGGGAGGGGAGAAAGAGAAGCGAAGTAAATACAATGCGGCAGCTGCATAGTGCGCAGAGACCCAGAGCTGGGAATTAGGTGGCAGCCGCTACTTTCCATTAGATCAGTGTGACACTTAATTATTCATCCCGGTGTCCCTCATTCAACTGCTGCCTACGTCAAGCCTGCTTCACTCTAACCTGTATACCTTTATTCATTCATATACAGACATTCGTGTTCATTCTTTATTTCAATCAATACTCGGCTTATAAATCAGTGCAGCTGGATGGTAGACAGTTTAACCGATTTACTAATTCACATTGATTTTTTATTTACATCTCTACATGTTATTAAGAAAAGGTTATCATGTCTTCTTCCTGCCTAGTTAAGTCAATTGGTTTGCCTGTGTAGCTGGGAGTTCATTCTTAGGCTCAAAGGACGTGTGGATACATTTTTACTTTCATTTCACCAGGTGCTACACTTTATACACCTGCTGTGTATACACATTTACATTATTTAGCAGACGCCCTTATCCAGAGCGACTTACAGTTGATACAATCTTACAATCCAAGCCATTGTGTGTTAAGGGTCTTGCTCAAGGACCCGACAGTGGCTGCTTGGCAGAGGTGGGATTTGAACCCTGGACCTTCTGGGCCAGAGTCCAGTACCTTACCCACTAGGCTACCACAGTCCCACACACCATACACCACTTGTATACGACTTTTTTGATTAGATTATATGCGCTCACTCATATTTTCACTGCTCATGCTCGGATTTGTGAGATATTTCCTGGAATTTTCTGATTGGTCAAGATTTTTTGATTGATCGAAAAATTGAACCTCCTAATTGGTCGGAATTTTTCGAGAGATTTTCTGATTGGTCGAAAAAAATCGCACGATCTGCTTGGCCAGAATTTTTTGGGGGGATTTTCTGATTCAAAATCAAGCCTCCTGATCGGTCGCGACTTTTGGGGAAAATTTTTTGATTGGTCGAAAAATCGAGCAATCTGATTATCCAGAATTTTTCGAGGAATTTTCTGATTGGTCAAAAAAAAAAAAAAAATCAAGCAATCTGATTGGTCGCAATTTTTCGGGAAATTTTCTGATTGGTCGAAAAATTGAGCATCCTGATTGGTCGGAATGTTTTGGGAAATTTTCTGATTGGTCAAAAATCATGCCTCCTGATCGGCCGCAATTTTTGGGGGAATTTTCTGATTGGTCGAAAAATCAAGCCTCCTGATTGGCCGCAACTTTTGGGGAAAATTTTTTGATTGGTCGAAAAATCGAGCAATCTGATTATCCAGAATTTTTCGAGGAATTTATCTGATTGCTCCAAAAAAAATAATTAATAAAATAAATAAAAAGAAAAATAAAAATCGAGCATCGATTGGTCGCAATTTTTTCGGGAAAATTTTCTGATTGGGTCGAAACATCTTGGGGCGAATTTTTGAACTTGTAAATTGTTATCACTGTTTTTGGGGGCAAATAGGACAAACCATTTACAAGTCAACTCATACACAAAATTCTGTGCATTTTTTATTCTTCAAGTCATCCGTGCTTTAAAAACAGCAGGGCCTTATTAACAAAATTCCCACCCTGTAAAGCAGCAGGAGAGTCTGAACTTTGCTCGTTATCCATTTGCTGAATAGCAATGTTGTAGTTTATTCATTTTCTGTTCCATCCTCTTCCTTTCAAGAGCATTCCAGGCAAGAATCATTAAACGCATTTACATGTATCATCAGAATGACCCAACCTAATGTTGTTTGAAATATCAAGAAGGGGTCACTATATAACATGATTTATAAATGATGGATCATGTTGTCCCAGTGCGAGCTACACTAGCCTTTGTGTTTATAGGATGAAATGGCCACACACTAGCATCAGCATGACAATGCTTGCAAGAGACAGCTGTTGCTGGAATGGGGATTACTGAAAAGGAATGTGTACATAGAAAACAACACAATGGTGCCTGCTCTTAAAACGGTGCCATAGTATCAGTAGTCTCTTGTACACAAGGACATGTTGGGTTTGACTGTATAATATACTTAATTTAATAATGTTTGGGATCGAATTTGTTTTGTCATGGACAAACTGACAGTCATTTGGATGCAAGTACACTTTTAAAAGTTAAAACAGTCAAATTCCTGGCCGACATGGCTGCCAGACAAAACATAAAATTGAAGTAAAATATCCTATTTCAGTAATAGCAAAACCACCAAGTTAAAGGAATTTACACAAGTCCCACAGAGTAACTCATTTTACAGATTATTCCTAAATTAATAAACACCCTCAAGCATTAACACATGCTTAGTTTGTAAAACAAGTTTTATTTTGGAAGACCCAGTAAAAGTCTGTAAAATAAATGCTATATAAATCTCAGCCTAATATGTAGTGTTTGTGTTTAGATATGTTTAAATATGTAGCATTACAAACCTGTAGCCTTACAATCTAAATACAGTAAACTAATCCAAGTTGTAAGATTAGAGTACAATTCTTGGAATGAAACATAGTGTTTGTATTAATAATTTATTCGTATACTGATTACCAGTAGAAAGGTTTCCTCGAATTACCTCAAGATATAAGTTTAAAGATTACTGTCAAATATCAACTGAAAACGTATTGAAGAAATACTAAAATTGCTTCATCTAGAATACTTTAAATGTTTCAATTAAAGGGAGTTGGAAACTTCATTCAAAATAAAGTACACACCACTACTGCTTCTAAAAGTCTTTTATTTAATGTATTCAGACGTAAATTTACAATATCAACAAATTATTCACAAACAGTTAATTAGGGCTCCCAAGAGGAACTGAAAAATTTAAAATGCCATTTCTCCACGTATATGTTTTGTCTGTTAGGATTACTATCTTGATGAGATCATGATTTCACCTTTATAACAGAAGGAGAAAGCAATAACTTATGCTGTTCAGCTGAAGAGGTCGTGGTCTGTTGTTTTTTGGCTTGTATTTCCCAAATCGGTATTGCACAACTGTATTCTCCTGACTCCCAGTTTTTCTAGTTCTGATATGTGGACAAACAGTACACAGTCTTTTAATTCACAATTCTAACTATAGTGCAGTAACTTGTCAGATGAAGAACAATCCTCCTCCAAATTTCTGGTAGTATAGTTGAAGTATCTGGTAAAAAAAGGACACACCAAGATTCACTGAAGAGTCCAATAAGGAGGATTTCATATTGTTTAACCATTCCTTTAAACAAGCTTAATCTTATTGAAATTGTCTGAGAGACTCTGGCAATATGCAAAGTTTTTGAGTGTTTATTTAATGTCACATCAGCATCAACTATCAGCTAACTGCTTACACCACTGTGCTGTCTGAACACAAGTACTGTCAGCTTTGAGACTACTAATTAATCATTTACATTTACAGCATTTAGCAGACGCCCTTATCCAGAGCGACTTACAATTGGTACTTTCTTACAGTCCAAGCAATTGTGGGTTAAGGGTCTTGCTCAAGTACCCAACAGTGGCAGCTTGGCAGAGGTGGGATGTGAACCCTGGACCTTTTGGTCCATAGTCCAGTACCTTAACTGCTAGGCTACCACAGTCCACGTCAATGTTTACTAATTTAAACACGCATCTACCCTTACAAAAAAAAGAAATGATACTTCCATGCATTAAAAGTATCCTTAAAATGCATAAATATTGTTATATCAAATGTGCATTTTAAATGTAAGGGTAAGCCTTGGGGCGAACTCACACAATGCCTGATTGCCTTGTACCGTGCCAGAATGTGATTGGCCACCCCTTCCCACTCCCTCACTGGCCTGCGCTCACATTTTAAAAGATGTGTTCACACCACAATGATTTACATGGCTGTACTTTGAGGGTTTTTTTAATCGTTCTTTGAGCGCTGACACACAGCCATCTCATGCACCTCACTCATTTATCATTCACAGCATGTATACAAATATTTTTACAGAGGAAAATGACGCAATGTTCCGTACAGTATAGTGCAATTGCACTAGTCGAACAAACACGCTTTTGGGGGTCAAATGTGCTCGGGCGCAGAAAGGATCACTTAGAGATCACACCCTTACATCATTTTCTGTATTTACCAAAATGTAGATTTTATTGTAAAACTAATTTAATGTTAATTTAGTCTGCTGAAAGAAAATACATATTCATAAATGCAATTCTTAATATACTAAAAACATAAGCAAAGGTGTACCATGTCATTTGTAGTTATTCTTCAGCATGTTAAACTGCCCTCATTAATGTTTTCTCAATATACTGAAGCCTAGAGTGTCTTTAACTTTAACTTCATAAATGTCATATTACAAAGAAACCGACAAAATATATTTTTTGTGTATACTTTCCCTTGTAAATAAAATAAATAAAAAAAACTGTGTGTACTTTTGAAAATTTACTTTACTTTACATTTACAGCATTTAGCAGACACCCTTATCCAGAGCAACTTACAATTTATACAATCTCACAATCTAAGCAATTGTGGGTCAAGGGCCTTGCTCAAGGACCCAACAGTGGCAGCTTGGCAGAGGTGGGATTTGAACCCTGGACCTTCTGGTCCATAGTCTAGTACCTTTCCCGCTAGGCTACCACAGCCAAAATTGGGAACAACTTAGATATATGTATATTGATAGTTTGGTCATGTTTAAATATGTCAATATACGCATTAAGCTGTGCTTTTGAGTGCAGGCTTTTTATCAAGGTTTTCAAGGTTCAACGTTTTGTGCATTTAGAGATGCTCTTCTGCATACCATAGTTGTAACAAGTGGTAATTTGAGTTCCAGTTACCTTTCTATCAGCTTAAACCAGTCTGGCCATTATCTGACCTCATCAACAAGGCATTTTCTCCCAGAGAACTGCCCTCATTGGATATTTTCTCTTTTTCAGACCACTCTCTGTAATCCCTAGAGATGGTGTGTGTGAAAATGCCAAAAAATTCCTAAATACATCAAGTTCCTGCCATGTGATTGGATGATTAGTTGAACAGGTGTACCTAAAGTGTACATTAATCAATATAAGCTTTAGAAATAAATACTTCACTTGATACTTACTAGTGATGGATGTGTGTCTCTGTTGGGCCTGTTCTCCCTTTAAACCTTGTTCCAGTGCTTGAGCTAAAAAGTGTAAGTAAGTTTCTCATCAACAGTAGTTGTCAGTGGTGGAAAAGGGGATGTAAACAGAACGTATCGTGGACATTAAGTTCCGCATACCTGTATGCTACTAAGATCTTGAATGGCTATGGCCTTAAACTCAGAAACAGTCACTACAACTAATGTGCATGGTGTCTATTCACTGTATTTATTTCAAGACTGTGGTAACCTAGTGGTTAAGCTACTAGACTATGGACTGGAAGGTCTAGTGTCAGATTCCACTATTGGGTCCTTGAGCAAAGTGAGAACAGTTGGATTGTAAGACTGTTTCAGTTGCAAGTCGCCCTGGATAAGGGCGCATGCTAAATGATTAAAGTGACTATGGATACGTTCACACTGCAGGTAAGTGACCAAATCTGACCTTCTTCGCCATATGCGAATCTGACATTTTCAGTTCCTATTTGGGCCACTTTCATGTGGCACTAAAATCCTATACGCGGCAATGCGACTCTGTCTGATTAGCCAGAGGCAGTTTTTAGTGGAAGAATAAGGTTTCAGTGAATTTAAATTTATAAAGAAATGACCAAACGCAGTCACAGGAGGACATGACTGCACTGTCAAAGGAAAATAAAAAGCTGAAAACGAAGTTTAAAAGAAAGGACGCAAACCAAAGAAGTGGCGCGGCTGAATACCGTGCCCTCTTTAACGTGACCATTAAAGAAGTTACTGTTGACTGCATTTTGGTTTTATTATTTTTTAACGGTTTTCCTCGTGGGGACAAACCCCAAGAATGTAAAACATGCCAGATAGTGATGGGAATTTCGGCTCTTTTCAGAGAGCCGGTTCTTTTGGCTCGGCTCACTAAAAAGAGCCGGCTCTTTTGGCTCCCAAGTTGCTCTTTAGACTTTTTGTAGCTTAATTTATTACCAAATAAATGATAACGGCTTCCCTGTTATCAGCAACGGCCTCGCTGATAAGAAATTCCTCCAGAAGATCTGCTGCTACGTACCTACCCCGCATCCACTGACTGTTTTTCATTCTGGGCAGGAAGCGCTGTATACTGCCATGTTATCGCGAACTTTGTACAGACTTTTTCTTGCTGCGAGAATGAGGACTGACAGCTAGTTGTGTGTCTATGTTATGTTTATGCACTTGTGTGCTGGAAGGAGTTCTCCTTCTTTCCCAATGTGTTCATTATTTCTTGTTTCTTCTAAAAATGCATTTCGTTGCCTTTTGTACATGTGTAATGACAATAAATCGAATCTAATCTAATCTAATTATGTGTAAAATAAATTACTAATGTAACAACACATAATGTCTCTGACTATGTGTATTATTTGTAAATTTGCAGCTATATACAGAGAAACAAGACATCATCAACCAAACTCAACAAAATCTAAATAAAAATGTGCAAAAAAAAGAAAAAGCATTAAAAAAAAAAACCCAAGGATCTAATCTTCGAGAGGTTGATCCTGCTTCTCCTTTCTGTTAGGATCCGACCTGTTTTAGAAAAGATTCTCTCTGAGGGGATAATATATATATATAAAACGCTCGAAAAAACAAAGGGAACACTTGGAGTTATATTGTGTTGTTTAAGTGTTCCCTTTATTTTTTTGAGCAGTATATATATATATATATCTTTCTCTCTATATACACACATACATATATATTAGATTAGATTCAACTTTATTGTCATCTTTCTTGTCATTACACGTGTACAAGTACAACGCAACGAAATGTAGTTTAGCATCTAACAGGAAGTGCAATAAGCAGCAATGTGTCGGAATATACAATAAATTAAAAATATATATAAACCGGCTCACAATCAGGAACCGGCTCCTGTCGTTCATCTCAAAGAGCCGGCTCTCAGAGCCGGATCGGTCGCGACCGACACATCACTATTGATTACAGTTGGTCTCCACAATGGTATACATGCTACATGGTGTGTACACACACACACACGCACGCACAAATATTAACCACTGACTTACTCATTTTAAAAGAACATTTATTTCTCATGATTTGAAACCAGTTAATAACATTAACACACTACACTCCCACAGTACCATTCGCCGGTAATGCACTGAAAGGCGCCAATACCACTAGCACACTAATCGCGAATAGCATCTCAACTTGAACTAGCAGCACAAAACAATACAAACACAGATGTATTTACCTTCTGAAGGGTCCCAATATGTCCATCATCTGCGGATAAAACGCTTAATATCAAAATGACTTAATGAGCAGCTTTACCAACTGTCACGCGGTCTTTCTGTTTTCTCGTTATACTCCACGTGGCTTCACTTTCCACGCGCACCTTTAAATCTCCGCGTCAATACTGTATTGATGTTTGTTTACATTTACATTTATTGCATTTAGCAGACGCCCCTATCCAGAGCGACTTACAATTGGTACAGTCTTACAGTCCAAGTAATTGTAGGTTAAGGGTCTTGCTCAAGGACCCAACAGTGGTGGCTTGGCAGAGGTGGGTTTTGAACCCTGGCCCTTTTGGTCCATAGTCCAGTACCTTAACGGCTAGG
>JAJAGP010005442.1:0-33547 GCA_025084515.1 Ancistrus triradiatus
GGACACGTGAACAGGTAAAGAGTGGTGCTCTCGTGGACTAGCCTTACGACTACGTCGCCGAACCGTCACCCACTTGCCCTGCTGCGAGGACTCTGCCGGGGCTCTAACTTCGCCTTTGGCATCCAGATCTGCTAAGCTAGGAGCTGAGCTAGCCTTCTCTAATGTCTGGATGCGCGCCTCTAACACTACAATCTTCTCCGTCAGACTGGCTACAAGCCTACACCTATCACAAGTAAAATTTACACTAATGACAGAAGAAGAATAGCTAAACATGCCACACTCGGCACAGGAAACAAGCACAGCAGAAGCCATGTTAATACAATTAATGAATTAAAGGTACTTAGCTTCGGGTGGTGTTGTGGGGTGCCGAGTGAAGATATGGTTCAGCTGCAGCCGATGGTCCAATGCAATGCTCGATTAAAGCATTAATACAAGTTAAGTCAACACAAAACGTCGCTAAAAAACTAAGTTTCAGAAAGAAAGTGGGAAAAGACTGTAAAAAAGTTATTAAAACACACACTACTGCGACGAAGACGCAACTCTGGTTATTGGCTAATGGCTAACTACTGCGAACACAAGCCGGTATACCTGTAAAGTTACTAAATAACGATTAGCGGCAAAAAATATAATCCGCCGGTATGAGAATAAAATGATTAAGATGTTGTAAAAACCTACTATATATACGATTATATATGATACAGATGCGATCGGGAATTAAAATATATCAAAGGTAAATAAGCTGCTAGCAGCTACGAAACGGCATCCTGTGTGCAACCGCGGATCAGTCTGGGTTGCCAGATCCTCGCAATCCTCGCGTCAGTTCTCTCAGCGTTCTCTCAGCGTTATTTCCTTGCCACTGTCACCCTAGGCTTGCTCAATTTGGGATTGGACGTTGTTATTAGGAGATAATCTAAACTTGTAAAGTTGCTTTGAGACAATGCTCCATTGTAAAAAGCGCTATATAAATAAATCTGACTTGACTTGACTTGACTAAAGACTAACGGAAACGCGTCACAGTTCTATCGTGCATAGAGCCTATAGACTAACATGTTTTTAACAGTTTTGATAGACTTTACCATTTTTAAAGGGTTTTGGTGTAGAAACCCACTACCAATCAAGACTGGTACCTATTCACTATCACCAGTGCAAGTTTGACCAGATTAAACTGTACTGTTTTTTCATAAATTCAAGTTAAACTTGTGCTACCTGTAGGCGACCAAATACACACTCGTCAAATAGGCTGATTTTGGTTATCTGTTTCTCAAAAACTACCCATAATGCCAAAGCCATTCCACTGCCATCCAAGACTGGTACCCCTTAGCTGTCATAACTCCAAATTTGGCCAGATTTCACTGTACCATTTTTTTCGTAAATCCAAGTTAAACTTGTACTACCTGTATAAAAAAAACATTTTTTTAATCTGTTTCTCAAAAACTGCCCATAATGCCAAAACCATTCCACTGCCATCCAAGACTGGTACCCCTTACCTGTCACCAGTGCAAGTTTGGAGAGATTTCACTGTACCATTTTTTCATAATTCCAAGTTAAACTTGTGCTACCTGTAAGCGACCAAATACACACATCATATAGGCTGGTTTTGGTTATCTGTTTCTCAAAAACTACCCATAATGCCAAAACCATTCCACTGCCATCCAAGACTGGTACCCCTTAGCTGTCAGCACTCCATGTTTGGACAGATTTCACTGTACCATTTTTGTCATAAATCCAAGTTAAACTTGTGCTACCTGTAGGCAACCAAATACACACGTCAAATAGGCTGATTTTGGTTATCATCAGGAAAATCCATGCTCAGGTCTTTTGAATGATTGTTTTGGTGTTTTTGTGCATGTTCCATGAGCCTCAGCATGTAAGACATCACTGATGCCATGTGTGCATCTTACATGTGTTTAGAGTCTGCATTTGGGAGTATTAGTTAGTTTTGTGCTTTGTGCTTCCTGTCTGTGCTTCGTGTTAGTTTAGAACTCATTTGGAAATTCACTTTGAGAAATCTTTGATCCTCATTTGAAATGTGTTTCTTTTATAAGACTTGTTTTGAAACTCTGGCTTGCTTTGGTTGCCATTACACCATGTTACCCCCACAGGGACACCAGCACTCAGAGTCATTTGTAGTTTGTAGGTCAGGATTGCATTGATGCTCCTGATGTTTCAGGGCTGCCAACTTTGAGGAATTTGTTGTAGGAAGACTTGGACTGATGTAGACTTGAGCCACTTAGGTAGAAACAACAAAATGCAGCATATCGGTTTTTGTATTTATGTAGCAACTTGACAGATGTTACATTTGACAACCAGTTCTGTACATTAAGCTACATGTTTGCATAAGTTAGTGTCGTCCCTGGTTGTACATAGCTGTTGCACTTTTTGCTGCTATAATTACACTCATTGCTGACTCTACTTGTCTACAACAGTCAACAGTCTACATATACAGTGCCTTGCAAAAGTATTCGGCCCCCTCGATCTTTTCAACCTTTTGCCACATTTCAGGCTTGAAACATAAAGATATGAAATTGTAATTTTTTTTGTGAAGAATCAACAACAAGTGGGACACAATCGTGAAGTGGAACGAAATTTATTGGATATTTTAAACTTTTTCTAGAAATAAAATACTTTGTAGCACCACCATTTTGCAGCGATTACAGCTGCAAATCGCTTGGGGTATGTCTCTATCAGTTTTGCACATCGAGAGAATGAAATTTTTGCTTATTCTTCCTTGCAAAACAGCTCAAGCTCAGTGAGGTTGGATGGGGAGAGTTTGTGAACAGCAGTTTTCAGCTCTTTCCACAGATTCTCGATTGGATTCAGGTCTGGACTTTGACTTGGCCATTCTAACACATGGATACGTTTATTTGTGAACGACTCCATTGTAGATTTTGCTTTATGTTTTGGATCATTGTCTTGTTGGAAGATAAATTTCCATCCCAGTCTCAGGTCTTTTGCAGACTCCAACAGGTTTTCTTCCAGAATGGTCCTGTATTTGGCTCCATCCATCTTCCCATCAATTTTAACCATCTTCCCTGTCCCTGCTGAAGAAAAGCAGGCCCAAACCATGATGCTGCCACCACCATGTTTGACAGTGGGGATGGTGCGTTCAAGGTGATGAGCTGTGTTGCTTTTACGCCAAACATAACGTTTTGCATTGTGGCCAAAAAGTTCCATTTTGGATTCATCTAACCAGAGCACCATCTTCCACATGTTTGGTGTGTCTCCCAGGGGGCTTTGTGGCAAACTTTAAACAAGACCTTTTATGGATATCTTTGAGAAATGGCTTTCTTCTTGCCACTCTTCCATAAAGGCCAGATTTGTGCAGTGTACGACTGATTGTTGTCCTATGGACAGAGTCTCCCACCTCAGCTGTAGATCTCTGCAGTTCATCCAGAGTGATCATGGGCCTCTTGGCTGCATCTCTGATCAGTCTTCTCCTTGTTTGAGCTGAAAGTTTAGAGAGACTTAGTTTAAAATATCCAATAAATTTAGTTCCACTTCATGATTGTGTCCCAGTTGTTGATTCTTCACAAAAAATTACAATTTCATATCTTTATGTTTGAAGCCTGAAATGTGGCAAAAGTTTGAAAAGCTGAAGGGGGCCGATATATGTATATCGGGGTTAGACAATGAAACTGAAACACCTGTCATTTTAGACCACAATAATTTATTGCTATGGTGTAGGGCCGCCTTTTGCGGCCAATAAAGCGTCAGTTTGTCTTGGTAATGACATATACAAGTCCTGCACAGTGGTCAGAGGAATTTAAGCCATTCTTCTTGCAGGATAGTGGCCAGGTCACTACGTGATGCTGGTGGAGGAAAACGTTACTGTGCTCTTACCCTGCTAATTGAACCTTCACACTCTGCTCTTACTGGTGCAATGTGCAATTAATGAAGATTGGCCACCAGACTGGTCCAATTTAGCCATGAAACCTCCCACACTAAAATGACAGGTGTTTCAGTTACACTGTCTAACCCCTGTGTGTATATATATAGCTCCGTTTATGTCACTGCCAACAACAAGAGTCTAACTCTGCTCCCATCAATTTGCTCATCTATTAAGTATTGCAGGAAACGGCAGCAATTACCTTGAATATTGGAGCACAAACATGAACCAAATTCAACACGTTTACGTTTTGTTTACGTTTATTAGTTTATTTAACATTGCTATCAGCATCAGTGGCCATGTCCAGCGATTTGTCAGCGACACACACAAGGTTACATCCCATACACAAGGTTATCTCAAGACAAGTCACTCTTATACTCAAGTCAATGCCAATTTGGTGTAGTCAATTAACCTAACTTGCATGTCTTTGGACTGTGGGAGGAAACCGGAGTAAAGCCACGCAGGCACGGGGAGCACATGCATACTCCACACAGAAAGGACCCAGGCCGCTCCACCCTGGGATTGAACCCAGGACCTTCTTGCTGTGAGGCGGCGATGCTACCCACCAAGCCACCGTGCCGCCCGCCAAACTCAACACTACATTTAGATATGAATAAACAATCTAAATGGGATGGTACTTCATTTTAGAAAGAATAGACACACACGTCAGTCTATACAGAAATTAACAACATGATGAACGCAATCCATCAGATAATTATTAAATAAGGAAAATGTACACAGAGTTGCATTCGTGAGGTTTTTATTTTGTTGGTCTTTTATTTTAGCCGTTTTGGTCCATTCTGGGGGCAAAACAGTTAACGCTAGAGAAAAACCTCAAAAACCTGCAAACAGAGAAAAAAA
The DNA here is from genome assembly GCA_025084515.1 of Ancistrus triradiatus. Classification (NCBI taxonomy): domain Eukaryota; kingdom Metazoa; phylum Chordata; class Actinopteri; order Siluriformes; family Loricariidae; genus Ancistrus; species Ancistrus triradiatus. The sequence continues at coordinate 4,748 of JAJAGP010005442.1, forward strand.
ATATTAGCACTTATATCACTGTTCAAAGTATGTCTATCACGATTCTGGTTCATTTCAAAGCTCATACAGTTTAGCAAACTCTAGCTCTATCCATTTTTCAGCTCACCTCTTCCTCAGACTCAGTTTAATAGAGAATCCTTTCACCTTTTCTTCCTTGCCTTCAAGATGGTCAGGGTTGGGCTCAGGAATCTGCTGAACAGCATAAAGGTGAATGAGTGTTAAAGAAGGTGCTAACCACATCCAGTCAACCCTACAGATAAATGAATGACAGAACATCATTTACCTCTCAGCAGTTGTCTGGCCTTCTCACTGAGACCAGTTAAAGGTGGAAGGCGTCATGGAGGCCGGCGGGCAGAGTCTATATGTAGGGCTGAAGGTGGCAAAAGCATCCACAGAGGTCCTGGCCATCTGTGTCTTGCATGCTTCCAGCTTTCCTTCAGCCTCTTCATCGTCAGGTCGACCTGCTTCTGACAGACCTCTGCAATCCCCTCCACCTTTCGACTGAAGAGCCTGAGGTCTGCAGAATCCATGTCACTCGTTCTAGCTTGCTGATGACGGACATGCCTTTTGTGAGTGGTTTCCACATCCGTCAGCATGGTTTGCATCTCCAGCTTCATGTCAGTTAGCATTTTGCCAAAGTCATTCTCGTCAGCTTTCATGACGCCCGTGCTGCCACGGAGAGTCACAATCCAGCTGCGGAACCACAGAGTCACCTGGTTCTTGAGTCTCTGCAGCATTCCCTTCATGCCTTGCTCCTTGGATTGCCTGCTCTTCTCTCTCACAGGTTCCACCTGGACAATGTCCTCCTTGGATGTGCCATTTCCAAGCTGGTGGTTGGAAAGGAAGCATCTCTAAGTATCTCTGGAGTGTCACAGAAGTCAGCCTGTGAAAATAAAGTATCGGTTTAGTCAACAGGTGTCCAGAATTGCTTACAGAGGACTAATAGTCTAACAAACACTTCATGCACTTGGACTAGCCAGTATTGAACATAACAACAGTACATTGGTGTTCTTTTCTCAAAACCAATTGTACTGATGATTTATGCTTATTGAATTAACTACAGATACATGGCTCCATTTTAAATGATCAGTCAACTGTTTCTTTTATTTATAGTCATGTTCCATACGTATGCATGTGATAAACAAGACGTCTGTGTCAGAGTGCAGATCTCTCACCAAAGTCACACTCTCCAGACTCAAGTCTGAACTTGTGGACATGCAGTCGGGAGATGAGGCTCTCACAAGCTTGTCAAAAAAACAAAATAAACATGAAAAAAGATATTAAACAGAGACAGGAACAAAAGTGTCAACTCACAGACAGTCCGTCCATGACTGGACACTGCACTTGGAGCACCTCTTCCTTGAGATCCCTGAGTGAAACACAACAACAAGGAGAATTAAGTTACTTCATACATTCAATTATATATACACACAATGTATATTATTGTCCCAAAGTCATCACTGTGTCTAAAATATGTTCTTCAGATGTGGTTGAGTTCGAAGACAAAGTAGTATTTGACTGATATAAGCGTTTAAACCTATGCGTAGTTAGATAAAGTAATATCTTGGTGGAATGAACCATTAAACTAAAAGTAGTTGGCTAAAGCAATAATAATTAGGTGGAATAAGACTATTAAAGTAGAAGTAGTTGAATAAAGTAGTAATAATGTGGAAGAAGCCTTTCAAAGTATAACCAGTATAACCAATAAGTATAACCTGCGGTCCTGACAGTGCAACCTCCGGCATATCCAGTCTGGTACTGCAGCGATAGGCTAACTAAATAAGGAAAGCAGCCAACAAAATCGGCAGCTCAATTACATTCCACGTTGCAATGTTGAGTCGGAGAAGACAAGATGAGCTCAATATGGCTCAAGATGGGTGATTCTCGTCAACCTCTTCTCCGTCGCTCAGTCCGAACTGCACGAGCACAATTTCTTGTCTTCGCAAGAGTTCCACGCAATTGAAGCACTAGATACGGGAATTGGCTCGCCTTCCGAGACGCTCAGTCCACGATTTAGAAACACATACACCAGGACGGTGGTTACACTGTGTCACATCACACGCTATAAGCATTACATTCTAACAGAGCACACACACACACACACACACACCAACAGTTTTATCATGCACAACCAGAATTTGTCATAAAAAGCCGTTTAATCAACTGTTAAATTGACATCAAGCCCCAGTGCATGCTGGGAGCGTCATTACAATTGCGTGCTCTTCCTCAATGGCTCAACGGTAGCTTAGAACGTCTAACGGCTCATCTCACTCCTCTCCATAGCAGTAATACCGCCTGATCTTCTCAATAACACAGGTCAACAAATGACGGGCACTGGACAATCAGTCAATTGAATATACACAAATGAGTATCTCAACATTTGGCGAGAACTGACAGTACCACCAATTCAGCACCGGGTCCGCCGCATCTGCAATTTGATTGGTAAGAAATGGAGTACCATGAAAGCGTTCCCATTGGTCAGAAATGATCGGAGGATCACAAGGATCGGATTGGTAAGAAATGGACAAGCTCTATGCATCGGGTTGGCTATGCCAGAGAACTCTCTGAAAGCTATCCAGAGATGTTCAGCATTTACTTCGAATGGTTCATCTCCTTGTTTTGTGTTCATTATCCGGCCCCAGTTGACTGGAACATTGCCCCATACATCCAATAAGGCCTGCTTTAATCTTGCTAGTACCTGAGCATTTGTTTCACCCTCTGCGTAGTCCATAATCGATCCGTCACAGAGATCTTCAGGAGCCTTTGCTGTTAGCTCACTTGGAATGGTGGTTATTGCGATTTACCAAACATTTCATAATTGTAACTATAAAATATTGGCTTGCCATATTAAGGGCCAGTTTGAGGAAACGTGCCAACTTAATTTGCATAAGCCATACAATCAGAAAAATGTAACTGTCTAATAATGGCGAATTTTTCACCATGGTACCCAGAGTCATCGGAGCTGCTGCAAGGCCTACACTCGAGCCTTGGAAAATCTGCGGCTAACATGTTACTGTTTTTCTGCCTATTTGGACTTTCCCCAAGGGCAAATGAAGATGTGGAGGCCTTTGCCTGTCCATCTGTTCCATCCATTACATTTACATTTACAGCATTTAGCAGATGCCCTTATCCAGAGCAACTTACAATTGATACAATCTTACAATCCAAGCAATTGTGGGTTAAGGGTCTTGCTCAAGGACCCAACAGTGGCAGTTTGGCAGAGGTGGGATTTGAACACTTGACCTTCTGGTCCAGAGACCAGTACCATAACTGCTAGGCTACCACAGTCCCTTAAATCCACAGCTGGATGCAGCCGAGTGGCACCATCTTCACTATGCCAGCAGTCCTTACTTAGGTTGCCATTAGCAGCAAGTGCAAACACATCATCAACCTCGCCTGGATTCTCGGGACTTTGTGAGGATGTCGGGTCTTAAGTGTTGTTTGAGTGCCGACATGGGGATTCCGACACTATTGCAACACTGTTCTAGGAATAGGAAGTAAACTGCTAAATAGGAAGTAGATTTCAGAGTATGATATATTGTAAAGGGTTTAGGAGTCAAACACGGTGAGTATCTGAATCTGAAGCTGGAATATGGGAAAGCTATCAATCTATACACTTTATGTTGCTTTTTAACTCTTATTCAACACAATTGTAGATCAAACTATGTTTAAAATGATGAAGCAGTGTTTATTTACTCAAAAACACTTGTTTCCTTATTTTGTTGTTTAATGTCATGTGTACTTTTTGTCAATTTATTCTTGTTTTTTATTTTGCATTATTAAAAACTTTTAATTGTATATGTGTATGAAACATTTCATACAAATAAATGCTAGCTTCTTGTTTGTCAAGCCGCACGTACCACGCCCACCTTCGCGCACCTTCCCTTCATCTCCTGTCACCTTCTGTGCGCTTTCCACCACATTCTAGCACCTTCTCTCTCCTCCTTCCTCCATTTGCTTGCACCTGCCTCTTGTTTTCTAGTTCATTCCACCACCACTATATATACCGCTCACCGTCACATTCACGTCGCTGAGTCTCATGGTCCCTACTATGATCACAAGCCCCTCTAACCTACAGTTTCGTTCTCTCGCCTTCCTACCATGTATCTATAGTGCCTCGTCTATATCCTAGCCTGTCGTATCTATCTCTCTTGTCCTCATTCATTCCTCTAACCGCATTATTTCTCTATCCTAGCCTTCCGTTATCACTCTCTTACCTGTTTCTCGCCCCGTCCTTCCTCGCCTACTCGTTAATCACCTCATCAGTCCTTTTTCCTATCCACGTATCCCTCATTGTGTTGTCAGTTCTATTTCCCGTTTCGTTTCTTTAATAAACGCTACCGCCTGAGTTCCGATCACTCCCTGCGTGTGCCTTCTCTTCCCTCAGCCGGCGTTACATTGTTTATGTTGATATTATATATGTACTCTTAGCTATTTTATTTAGAGAAAAAGTATTTGCATTTACTGTGAATTTTTAGATTATAGTTTAATATATTTTTTATTTAATCAGGCACAATGGGAAATGCATTTGTTTTCAGACAATAGTGAGTTTGGAATGAGATGTTGGAGTGTTAGATTTTCACAAAACTTTGTCCAAATATTGTGTTTTGATGTGTTTATCTGCATGTGTGTGCAGACTGTTATCTGTAGAAGGAAACATGGCTTCCAAAATGAGTCATCAGGAGAAAGATGAGAGGTGAGAAACAAGAACAAATTTTCACTGATTATGCAGAACTAATTAGATCTAATTAATTAGTGTGTTATGAGGAAGCTGTAGAAGTGTAAAATATATGGAATGGTTTGTTGGGTTTCAGTATGATTAAGGGTAAGAGATCAGATTCACCTGAGCCCAGCAGTGTGTCCATGAAGAGTGACTGGTCTATGGAACAGCCACTAAAATTGAACGATGCAGATTGTTCTACTGATCTGAGGTCAGTACAGTCTCATGTATTAATCTAATGTTTCTTTCAGTCCCACATGATGAAATTTACTCAGCATGTTAATTAATTGATTAACAATGGTTAAATGACTGTATAATAGAAAATGGAAGTGTTCACTACATGTCTGTGTATTTTTGTGTATATGCAGTCTGTTATACTGTGTTTTGTTTGTTCACAGAATCCAACATGAGAAGTCAACAGTCACCAATAGAAGTCAGCAGGAATCCATATTTAAGGTTTGTACCGTGTTAGAAATTCTGTAGTGTCAGAGTGTTCATGTATCCTATATAATGATAAAGCACTGTTTTGTTGTTCGAAGCCTTGGTGCAGATTTATAGCTGTGGTGTATTATGCTAGCTCTCTGCAATTGGCTCTGTGGTCAGAAAGTTTTATATGGAGATATTTTTGTACTGAGGTGCATAGTAACTGTCACGCCGCACATGCACTTGCGCACCACACCCACCTTCCGTTCATCTTCTGTCACCTTCTTTTCACTTTCCACCACCTTCTACCACATTCTCTCTCCTCCTCCATTCATCACATGCACCTGCCCCTTGTCTTCCAGCACATTCCAGCCTCACTATATAAACCGTCTTCCCTCACACTCTCACCGCTGAGTCTCGTGGCTTCACAGACGTCTCTCCAGCTTTCACACCATTGCTTCTTCCTACCTTATCTCTCTAGTCGTCCTCGATTCCAATCATGTCCGCACCGTGACTATCTCTCTCCTTCCAAGCCTTCATCTATTTGTCCTACGCACTCTATCCGAGTTTATGACGTCCTTTATTTCCATCTAGCCGCCCTTTATAGCTCACCTACCTGATCATTCGCGTTTCGCTTCGTCTAGCCTTCCTTTCCGTCCGTGTATGCGCGTTAATTCCGTTTGTTAGTTCAATTGTCTGTTTCATTGTTAAATAAACACCGCCTGAGTCTGATCCATTCCTGCGTATGCTTCCTCATCCCTCAGCCGGTGTTACAGTAACATGCTTAGTTATTGTTAATAGTTCTTAGCGTAATTACAGTTTGGGCTACTTTTACTGTTACTTGAGTAAATTCATTTAGAAAATATTTTACTTTTACTTTTTGTTCATTGAGTTACCAGTTTTCTGATGCTGAATTCTAAATAGGATCTGAATTCATGTTTGAATATCATTATTTTAGATTGTACAGTGGAGCAAAAAAGTGTTTGGTCAGCCACTGTGCAAGTTCTCCTACTTAGAAAAATGAGAGAGGTCTGTAATTTTCATCATAGGTACACTTCAACTATGAGAGACAAAATCAGAAGAAAAAAAAATCCAGGAAATCACATTGTAGGATTTTTAAAGAATTTAATTGTAAATCATGGTAGAAAATAAATATTTGGTCAACCACAAACAAGCAAGATTTCTGGTTCTCACAGACCTGTAACTTCTTCCTTAAGAAGCTCTTCTGTCCTCCACTCGTTAACTGTATTATTGGCACCTGTTTGACCTCATTATCTGTATAACAGACACCTTCCACAGCCTCAAACAGACAGACTCCAAACTCAATCATGGCCAAGATCAAAGAGCTGTTTGGAAGAAAACTGCAGACCTGCACCAGGCTGGGAAGAGTGAATCTACAATAGGCAAGCAGGTTGGTGTGAATAAATCAACTGTGGGAGCAATGGAATACATACAAGACCATTGATAATCTCCCTCGATCTGGGTCCCCACACAAGATCTCATCCCATGGGGTCAAAAGGATCATAAGTGTTACGTGGGAGTACCAAGGAGGCAAACGAAAAGGGCACACGGAAGGCTACGGAGAGCCACAGAAGGCTTAGGGAAGCCACGGGGGATCTAACAGGCTTAGCGAAGCCACAAGAGGGCTTAGCGAAGCCACAAGAGGGCTTAGCGAAGCCACAAGAGGGCTTAGTGAAGCCACAAGAGGGCTTAGTGAAGCCACAAGAGGGCTTAGCGAAGCCACAGGAAAGCTAGAAGGCTAAGGAAAGCCACAGGAAACTGAAACCGGTGAGAAGACGACAAACGAAAACAAAATCAGTTAAGGGAGAGCTATGGGAAGCTATACTGGTATATAAATAACAAACAATAATAACAAACACTGGCCAAGGAAGCTACGGAAAGCTAAACCAGTAAAACAAACACATAACTACGAAAATACAGACACCAGCTAAGGAAGCTATGGAAAGCTAAACCGGAAAAACAAACAACAAATAACAATGATACAAACACCGGCTAAGGAAGTTATGTAAAGCTAAACCGGTAAAAATATATGACAAATAACAAATAGAATACTAACACCGGCCACAGATAAACGCGTACACTGAACAAGAGAACTCACAGGTTACTGAGCACAGCCACAAAGCCGTAACATGGCCAGGGCCGGGACCGAGATACAAAAAGTATATCCAAACCGGAACATGACCAAACAGACAATTCCCCCACGCCAGCAGAAAAGTTCACGCAACTTAAATGGAGTCCTTAAAATGAACGAAAAATGCGCTACAGCTGCCGGCACGGCCATCTTGGATCCGGCGACCTTAAAAATAAGAATCCGACGTCAAAAAACAAAAATAACAGAAAACACGGGGCAGGGCACGGATCGTAACACATAAGAACGGTGAGCAAAACTCCCAGAACTACACGGAGGGACCTGATAAATGACCTGCATAGAGCTGGGACAAAAATACAAAGAGTTGAACTTTTGTTATTGACCAAATACTTATTTTCCACTATGATTTACATTTAAGTTCTTTAGAAATTCTACAATGTGATTTCCTGGATTTATTTTTCTCATTTTGTCTCTCATAGTTGAAGTGTACCTATGATGAAAATTATAGACCTATCTCATCATTGCTAAGTAGTAGAACTTGAACAATCAGTGGCTGACTAATACTTTTTTGCCCCACTGTAGGTAGTGTACATGCACAGTGCAAAGGCTCATGGTGTGTTTGATTTACATCAGAGTTGTGAGTCTGTGTGTGTCCTGAGTGTGGAAGTTCAGAGTGGTAAATAAATCAAATTAATATAAAATATAACATTTTATAATACAATGGTGATTATAACATGTGTTACTTTGATAAAGCAACACATTTGTGTCTGTGATCTTGCCGTTTTTGCCAGTGAGAATTTTTGTAACAGTATTTTTTATTGAGTAACATTTTTTTGCTACTTTGCTGAAACATAATAAAAAAAATATATTTTTTAAATCCATGTTTATATGTCCAGCTTTTAGAAGATTTTCTAGTTTTATCCCTAGTAAACATTTCCTCATACTAGCATAAATAGCATACTGCCTAAAAACACAACTGAAATCCTGTTTTGTCAGAAGGTGCTGATTCATTTAACAGCATGTATCAGAGGAAACATTCTAAATGTTTTAAAACACAGATTTTTATTAATGCTCTTGTTCTAATGTGTTCCTTATTTATTGTTACCATACAGCTCAGTCAGTTTGTCTTCTGGTATGTTGCTGTCTCATATGCTCTGGGCGTGTTTAGGTGGTGTTCATGTGTATCTGCTTCATCTTACATGGTGCTTCGTGCAGCTCTGGAACTTCACAGCACATATATAACATATGGATGTATCTACTTTGGTCATTAAAAGTGTAACCAGTTAAAACATTCTACTATTAACACTACTGGTTCCTCAGAACCCAACTGTAGAGCCACCAAGTAGGAGGAAGTACAACACTTCAGTCAGGAGGAAGTACAACACTTCAGTCAGGAAGAATAAGCCATTCATCACAAGTATTCATGCTTACAGCACAGAGTACACAGCTCAGACCACAGACAACAGCACAGGCTATGGTTACCTATTTATCTGCAAAGCTTTTTTTTTTTTTTACAAAGAGCATTTTTCTTTTTTAGTTTAACCTAGCTCTTGGTAACTAAACTTTGAAGATAACAGCAAAACATTACACCCATGGAGTCTATGAGTTATATGTACTTATGTTATAAAATTATAACATAAGTACATTAAAAGACAATAATTTAGTTCATACAGAATCACAGGTCTTGGAAAGTTTCAGTTTAACAGTAAATTTGATCCACTTGATGAAAGGACTGCAGAATAACTTTAATTTTTAGCTTTAAAAATATTCATTTGTTATGTTTGCAATAACACACTTCTAAACACATGTAACAACAAAATCCAGCTTGTCTCACAAATGTAACATGACACAAATGTACTAACACAGGACTCTGACACAGTCATCTGACTTTATATCATTCTGATGTCTTATAATGGTCTGTTTCTGTTTAATTCTCACTAGGAAATGGAGCATAAAGTCATTACTCTGTTACAGAAAGAGCTAAAGAGGTTCAAGAAGCTACTGAGTACAAATTTCCCATCATGCTCTGAGAAGCAGCTGGACATGAGGAAGATCTGAACATTGTCAGAGAGGGGGCGCTGAAGATCACACTGCACGTCCTGAAGAACATGAACCAGACAGACCTTGCTGACACACTGCAGAACAGTAAGAGCTGAATGATGGAATTACTGGAAATTTACCTCTTAAATTCAGAGGCAATTCAAAAGACCATCCTGACACGTTGCTCAATAGTCATTTATTATGAAATTTAACTAGCATCCGTCATCAACATTAGCAAAAATTACCTCAGGATGCTACGCCAAATTTTAAACAGACATCCCCTTGTAAACACATTCAAGAAAACAAAAAGATAAAAAGACACCTTATTGGATTGATCATTAAACAAATGTCTCATGGGACTGTGGTAGCCTAGTGGTTAAGGTACCGGACTCTGGACCAGAAGGTTGAGGGTTCAAATCCCACATCTGCCAGGCTGCCACTGTTGAGTCCTTGAGCAAGACCCTTAACCCACAATTGCTTGGATTGTAAGATTGTACCAATTGTAAGTCGCTCTGGACAAGGGCGTCTGCTAAATGCTGGAAATGTAAATGTAAATTGGACTATTCATCAATTCATTCATTGAATATTACATAGTAGAGACACTAGAGGGCACTCTTGCTTCACTATAGTTCACTCTAGAATTTCTGTTATTATTGACCTTCAGAAGCTTCCATGTTTACCAACACTTACTCACAATTCATAGTCATTATAGTGAAAATATCAATATAGGTGCATTTGCGTATTAATTAAACTACAAATGATGTAGTTTAATGTTGATTAAACACTAATTAACTAAATTACACTGAGCATGGAAATGACTCATAAGAATCCACAAACATTGAATCCACTAGGTTGAACAAGCACAAAGAGCTTTCCTTAATATAACAACGTAATCTAAAAATGCTTTTTGCTAGTTCTAATAATACTTGTGTCCAATATGTATCACTGATTTGCATTCATATGTATCACTCATTTGCAGTCAATGCAAATCAGTGATACGTATACAATATACTGAATGATATACTGATTCTAGTTGATTATTTGAATTCAAGAAAACTATTTGGATTAATTTAAGTTAAGTTAAAAAGGAAAAGTTCTGGAGATATCATTGAAATGCTGGTCATTCTAGTTATACTTGGTAATATGTGAACGGAATAGTTAGCAATGAAGTACAATCCAGTTGCTTTGTATGAGGGTTCATAGTCTAAGCAAGCATTAGCACAGAATGAGTCATTTTTACAATGCTTTACTTTTACTCAATAATCAAAGTAGGGTCCTTCAATCCAGCCAATTTTAGATTGGTTAGCTAACAGGGGCACATAACAGGCACATATCCGCTGCATATACATATAGTATGATTAATGCTCAAACTGGAATTAACTTCTAAATGTAAAATTTCTGTAGCTGAGCTAGGCAACCAACAACACACACAACACCCTTGCATAACTCCTGCTTCCCTAACTGTAAACTTCAGCCACGGCCACTACTGATTACTTTCATACACGTGTTGATTGACTGTTTCCACACCATCTCCAGATGTCACGACTAACTCGGGACCAGCACAGTCCTGACTAACAACATTAAGAATATGGTTGTCATGTCAGTTTAAAATCAATGTAATGATGTGGTTCAATAGTTTCAATAGCTCGTTCTGTAAGGTTTCTGTCCAGTTATTTTCTAGCGCTGTATGTCTTGCCTATATGATTTTAGCTTTTCTCCCATGTGGGATTTTCCCTCTGTCTCTGCCTATGTTAGAGACATGTCCACATCTGATAGGTTTGGGGGTTGCACTTTTTGACAATGAGAACAATGAATCAGCAAATAATTAGGTAACACCTCTTTCATCTGTAAAAGGATGGATGAAACAACATTACATAGTTCAGACATTTATTTAACCATCATCCACCTACTGCATGGAATTTTCCAGCTGTGGAGACTTGGGCCTAAAAGGAAGAAAATCAGATAGTCTCATTGGTAGATGAGTCAGCACTTCCAATGGACTAAGGCTTGTCTGTCGACTGGCTCAACCTCAAATGTAAACTAGAGAGCCAACCTAAGGGGCCCCATGGGCATCACATGTCACCACAGAATGCACCCGGGACCAAGCCTGCCAAATTTTGTTGGCATAGGTCGAAAACTGACTGATTTATGATCCATGCTCTGCCAGGGGCCCCAGAGACCAGCCGGGGACTTCAGGGGCCCAATGGGCATCGCATGTCACCTCAGATTGCACTGGTGATCAAGCCTGCCAAAATTCGTAGCCATAAGTCAAAAACTGACTGAATTATGGTCAATGCCCTGCCATGGGCCCCTGTGCCCAGACAGGCCCCTCAATGGCCCCATGGGCATCACATGTCACCTCAGATTGCACCATGGACCAAGCCTACCAAAGTTCATGGCCGTAGATCGAAAACTCAGGGGCCCCAAGGGCATCAGGGCTCACCTCAAGGTGCACCCAGGACCAAGCTTCCCAAATTTTGTCACCATAGATCAAAAACTGACTGAGTCACGGTCAATGCCCCGCCAGGGACCCCAGTGCTTAGTCCCAGTGTGGTAGCCTAGGGTAACTATATATTACCCTATGTGGTAGCCTAGCGGTTAAGGTACTGGACTATGGACCAGGGTTCAATCCCACCTCTGCCACTATGATGAACAAGCAGTCCACAGAGAGTCAGTTATGTCTGTATCATTAGTGTTGCACCCAAGAGCATCAGAAAGTTGGTCCTTAACATACCAAATTAATTAAAAAAATGCTTTTTTGCTGCTTATGTTCTCCAGGCAAGGTTGTACAAAAGGAAAGGATACAAAATAATCACTCCACATTATACAGGGAAGAATAAAACAAGAAAAATATCAGAAGTATTAAATCAAATATTAAATCATTTCTACGGAAAGCGAAAGGAAACTGATTCATACTTATCATAGCTCTTCATCTAGGATCAGTTAAATACTTATTTACATGCTAATCAATAATGCTTTATTAGAAGCAATATCTCACAGAGAGAATTATATAGCTTTGAGGATATATTAATGTTACTGAACAGAAAAATGCAATTTACTAAAGAATATTTTATAAAAAATCTTTTTATAATGGTCATGCAGTAAGTTGTATCTTTCTATTGTGTTTATTAGAGCTAATGCTCTCAGTGTATGAGAAAAAACTCAAATCCAAACTGAGTGAGAAATGTAAAAGAATTAATGAAGGAATCTCACAGCATGAAAGCTCAGCAGTTCTGAATGAGATATACACAGAGCTCTACATCACAGAGGGTTGGATTGGAGAGATCAACAACGAACATGAAGTCAGACAGATTGAGACAGCATACAGGACACCAGCAACACAGGATAAACCCATCAAATGTAATGAGCTTTTTAAAGACAAATCCATTAGAAGTGTGCTGACTAAAGGAGTTGCTGGAATTGGAAAAACAGTTTCTGTGCAGAAGTTCATTCTTGACTGGGCTGAAGGAAAAGCAAATCAGGACGTCATGTTCATGTTTCCACTTCCTTTCAGGGAACTGAATTTGATAAATCAGGAAAAACTCAGTCTGATGAAACTTCTTCATCACTTTTTCCCAGAAATGAAAGAATTACAATCAATAAACTGTGATTTGTATAAGGTTTTGTTTATCGTTGATGGTCTGGATGAGTGTCGACTTCCTTTAAATTTCCAGAACAATAAGAGATTGTGTGATGTAACAGAATCAGCTTCAGTGGATGTGCTTCTGACAAACCTCATCAAGGGGAATCTGCTTCCCCCTGCTCTCCTCTGGGTAACCTCTCGACCAGCTGCAGCCAATCAGATCCCTCCTGAGTGTGTACACCAGGTAACAGAGGTACGAGGGTTCAGTGATCCTCAGAAAGAGGAGTACTTCAGGAAAAGGATCATTGATCAGAATCTGTCCAGTCAAATCATCACCCACATGAAGTCCTCAAGAAGCCTCTACATCATGTGCCACATTCCAGTCTTCTGCTGGATTTCAGCCTCTGTTCTAGAGAAAATTCTGGGTAAAGCAGAAGGTGCAGAGATCCCCAGAACTCTGACTCAAATGTTCACCCACTTCCTAATCTTTCAGATCAAACACAAGGACCAAAAGTACCATGGCAAATATGAGCTTGATCCTGAGCAGAGCAGAGGGAGCATTCTGGCTCTGGGAAAACTGGCTTTCGTACAGCTGGAGAAAGGAAACCTGATCTTCTATGAGGAAGACCTGAGAGAGTGTGGCATTGATGTGAGAGAAGCATCAGTGTACTCGGGAGTCTGCACCCAGATCTTCAGGGAGGAGTTTGGACTGCACCTGGGGAAGGTCTTCAGCTTTGTGCATCTGAGTGTTCAGGAGTTTCTGGCTGCTTTATATGCATTTCTCTGCTTCCTCCTGAAAAACACAAATGTATTCAAAAAACAATCTTATGGATTTTATTCCAACTTCAAAAGTTCAACAGCTGACTTCCTGAAGAGTGCAGTGGACAAGGCATTACAGAGTGAGAATGGACACCTGGACCTTTTCCTCCGCTTCCTGCTGGGTCTTTCACTGGAGTCCAGTCAGACTATCTTACAAGGCCTCCTGCCCCAGGCAGGAAGTAGTTCTCACCACAAACAGGATACAGTACAGTACATCAAGAAGAAGATTAGTGAGAATCTCTCCCCAGAGAGATCCATCAATCTTTTCCACTGTCTGAATGAAATGAATGATCAATCTCTAGTACTGGAAGTTCAAACTTACCTGAACAGAGGAGGAGGATACAGCAGTCTCCGTGGAGTCAGTCTCTCTCCTGCTCAGTGGTCAGCTCTTGTGTTTGTGCTGCTGAACTCAGAAGAGAATCTGGATGAGTTTCATTTGAGGAGATATTACAGATCAGATGAATGTCTTCTGAAGCTGCTGCCAGTGGTGAAAGCATCCAGAAAAGCTCAGTGAGTGTTTTTTTTATTGATATGTAAAATAAGAACTAACTAACTGTATATTTTTTTTAAGGTTTAGCTGAATGTAACCACTTATACTTGATTGATCTTTCATCTGTTTAGTATTATTATTCCACTTTGAATTCTGTTTATATTTTTTAAATCTTGCCTTACTTTTTATCTAACTTGTGAATTAAGGCACACATTTTAAAAATAAGAAATGGTCTTTTTATAGTCATTTATATAATCATTTTATAAATATTTTTATTATTTATTATTATTCTATTTATTTATTAACATAATGTCAGAATCTATGACTATATCCATGACAGGGTTTCAGTTTTCAAGTTTCAGTGTCAGTTTTAAATAAATCATTAGGAAAAACCTGAGACCAGAGATCATGTGATCAAAGAAATTATTGTATAATGTGTCTATGTGATTACATTGTGCAGGGTGGGCCATTTATATGGATACACCAAAATAAAATGGGAATGGTTAGTGATATCAACTTCCTTTCTGTGGCACATTAGTATATGGGAGGGGGAAACTTTTCAAGATGGGTGTTGACCATGGCCATTTTGAAGTCAGCCATTTTGGATCCAACTTTATTATTTACAATGGGAAGAGGGTCGTGTAACACATCAAACCTATTGAGAATTTCACAGGAAAAACAATGGTGTGCTTGGTGTGCTTGGAACTTCATTCTTTCATGAGTTATTTACAAGTTTATGACCACTTACAAAATGTATTCAAAGTGCTGCCCATTGTGTTGGATTGTCAATGCAATCCTGACAATCCAACACAATGGGCAGCACTTTGAACACATTTTATAAGTGGTCATAAACTTGTAAATAACTCATGAAAGAATAAAGTTAAAACCAAGCACACCATTGTTTTTCTTGTAAAATTCTCAATCAGTTTGATGTGTTACATTACCCTCTTCCCATTGGAATTAATAAAGTTGGATCCAAAATTTCTGACTTCAAAATGGCCGCCATGGTCAACACCCATCTTGAAAATATGATATCACCAACCATTCCCATTTTATTTAGGTGTATCCATATAAATGGCCCACCCTGTACTTTGTGTGTATGTGTGATCATTTCTTCCCCAGGTTGTGGAACTGTAATCTAACAGAGGAAGGTTGCGCAGCTCTGTCCTCAGTTCTCAGTTCAAACTCCATTCTGAAACACCTGAACCTGAGTATCAATAATCTGCAGGATTCAGGAGTGAAGCTGCTTTCTGCTGGACTGGAGAGTCCACACTGTACACTGGAGATACTGCAGTAAGAGCATCACTTTCACACTGTGTTGTGCTTGTGTGGGATGTAGCAATTATTACAACAAATTCTTAATTGTAACTTGTTTTTTACAACCATATTTTAGTGCAAGTTAACATGAATAACAGTGACTAAAACTTTGAAAACATTAACTTTTCTTTAAAGCTCTTTTATAAGTTCTTATGTCTCATAAATCCAATCTGTTGGGTTTAAAAGTGGCTCTACCTAACTGAGTCTGAGCTGTGGTCAATGATTTTAAGGATAGATTGGGGTGGACTCCTGTTAGAGTGGCTGTTTTTGTACTGTAGAAATTTCATCTTCTATCTTAGTGGTTGGCATTGGAACAACATGTTGTTTGTTCCTTCTGATAACTAAATTTAGACAGTTTACTAAATATGATCATGGTGTGTCCTATCAAAATGTAATGTCTATAAATCTTGAGAAATTATTTACTACTCAAAGTTTGTTACACTCGTGGAGTGTTATCATTCCTGCACCTAACCTTTACTATGATCTTACAGGAAGTCTTGATTCATGCTCATAATCCAGGTAACTAAATCCCAGAAAGTTGAATCAGTTCATCTGGACACAGGGTTTTCATGGGAGAAACATTTCGTCATTCATATATTGTTGAATAGACTCCAAAATGTCTCTGAAAAAGGAAAGAAAAAAAACTATTCTGATGCGGAAATCAATGTTTTATGTTTTATCAATGAACAAAGTGCATTCAAATCAACATATTTTATTTTCGAGGGTCCATAGTGGTGTTTCAGGTAATAAACAAAGCGGCTTAAGACCAAATGACATGTAGGCTATATGAATAAACTCACAATCTTCTAGTCAGTGCTTAATTTGAGCTGGAACCTGTCGGACCGAGATCCGGTACCTCACATATTTGGAGCATATGCGTTTCGATGTTCTTAGTTGTCTGAGATCAGCACCTCTTTTTTCAGATATAAAAATGTCCAATGTGGTCACACCATTCTGGTACAGTTCACCGAGGTAAAGGTGAACTGTGTTTAAATAAATAAATAAATAAATAAATAAATAAATAAATGAAATAGGGAAGTATGTGTGGGGATATACCCACACGCAAGGAAAAATAAAGCTGCACCTGAACACACTCACAGCTGGGGCTTGAACCCTGAGTGTTGGCATTTGTGGGTGAATGCGTTAGCAACAAGTCACAGGGCTGCTCACAAAAGAACTAATAGACACAGACACAGGAACGAGAGCCAAGGCAACCAGGGAGTGAAGAAGCCAGACCAGGAAGTGCACAGGAAGAGGGGTATTTATAGGAAAGGACAGCAGGTGGCAACAGCCTCAACTGCTGTCGAAACAGAAGAGAGACAGGGGGAGCTAAGCTGGATAGATGCAAGCTGGAGGGCTTGTATCATCGTTACATTACTTATGCTCAGAGCCTTGTGTATATTTTAGTCATATATACTAACATTTTGGGTCTACGAATATTTTCATGATTCCAGACATTTACGAAAAAGGTGTTTTACGAACAATTTACATGCAAACTCGTTCTCATGTTTCATGAATGAGTCACAGAGATACAGAGTGACACTGAGAGTCTGACCATGGCTATTTCATGACACTTCTTACCCCTTCTCCCTCTGGGGTCTTCATACCTGGTACATGGGATAAAAACTTCTGCAGTGACATTAATTTTACCTGGACAACGCTCAACAAGAAATTGGTATGGCACCAGGGGCCAGGCACCATTGCATAATCCTGGAGTTGCTGTTCTGCAGTGCATTCACAACTTTAGCTATTGGTGGTCCGTTTTAAGAGTAAACTCATGACTCAGGAAACAATACCTCAGGTAATCCGTGGCCCACTTAATTGCCAGCCCCTCCTTCTTGATGGTAATGTTTCTCTCTGTCATACAGTTTCTGGCAGAGAAGGAAAGCCATCCTCATCCTTTCACTCTTCCCAATGCCACACCCCAAAAATTCAAATGAAGGTATCAGAATGGATTTTGGAATTGTCACATAACATATGGAATTGTCACATAACATACAGCAACTGCAATATCAACAAAAAATCTCTGTAATAATGGTTACAGTAATTATAACCAAAAGGAAAAAAACAACATTAGAAACAAAAAAAAGAAGTAAAGAAAAATAAATAAAATACAAAACAAAAATACAAACATACAGGCATTTGCAAAATCATGCTGTACTTATTCTGGCCCCTTATTCTGAAGTTCTCCTCAGTCCCACCCCTCCACCCTCAGATTGGAGACAAAGCCCATACAACAGCAGATGCAGTGAGAAAGAAAAAAAATAGGCAACAAAAGACAGATATTCCTTTGTCATCCACACAAAGTAAGACCCAAAATGTAGCTCAGCATGACTAGGAAACAAACACAGCTATTGTCACAGATGCCACGGCAGAATGTACATCTTCTGTATGACTAAAATGATGATATTTAATCAACTGCTACATAGTGAGAGAGATTGGCTGTGGCTATTTCTTGACAGAGTGTATATGATATTATTTGTCTCTCAGGTTGTGGAATTGTAATCTAACAGAAGAAAGTTGTTCAGCTCTGTCCTCAGTTCTCAGTTCAAACTCCTCCAGTCTGAAACATCTGAACCTGAGTGAGAATAAGCTGCAGGATTCAGGAGTGAAGCTGCTCGCTTCTGGACTGGAGAATCCACACTGTAACCTCGAGATACTATGGTAAGTCCTTTCAGCTCAGAGTGTTCTATTGTTCTTTATTTGTCACATACAAAATATATGCAATAAATATAGGCAATTGTATAAATATAAATAGTATATAGTATATAGGTACTTATATACGAGATACATCATAGATAGATAGATACATCAGGCCAAAGATTTTAGGATCTACGGCCTACCCCGACTTTCTTTGTTTTCTGTTGTCGTGGGTTAGCTGGACTACATATCCGACAATTCCCTGCAGGAGCAATATGGCCGCGGATCCCACCTGAGACTTTGATTCCTGTGTTAGTGACTCTGATTGTTTGACTGTGATTCGTTACTGACTTGATTGCTAACAGCACGCAGCTGGGATTACTCTTATTTAAGCTCCACATTGCCCCATTTGCAACATCCGAGCATTGTCTTGGTTACGTCCGAGCTTTTGGTGCGTATTTTTTGTTTGCTCCTCGTTTTCCTGGATTCTGTGTTGCGGTCCCGTCCACCCCTGTAGATTAATTTCCTTTTGCGTTTATGGTCGCGGTTGGACTTCCGAGTGTGCTTCTGTTCTGCAGCTGCGTCCGCAGTGTTGTTTTTGTTGCTGCCCAGTTCATCTCAGCTCCCCACTAGCTCCCGTAGCTCCGCTAGCTCCCGTAGCTTTTCCCAGGCTAGCGCTAGCTTTCCCAAGCCGGCATAGGTTCCCGTAGCTTCTTCCAGGCCAGCACTAGCTTTCCGAGCTGGCATAGCTCCCCGTAGCTCTTCCCATGCCAACGTTAGCTTCTCCCAGCTCGCGTCAGCTTCTCCTTGGCCGGGATTATCTTCTCCCTGTCTTTTTCCTCTTCGTTCCCTGAGTTTCAGTTAGCTGTGTTTCTTCTAGGTTTGGGTTTTTATTATAGCTCAGCATTCTATTATTTTCTAGGTTTCTGTTAGCTGTGTACTTTGGATGTTCTGTAGCTGTCATTTCCAGGTTTCTGTTTGCAGGGTTTTTCCAGGTTCTGTTATTTCTGAGTAATGTATTCCTAGCTTCTGTTATATCCGAGCTCGGTTAGCTGTGTGCATTCCTGGGGTTTTGTGTCATCACCTCCTGTGTTTGGTCATTTCTTTGTTTTCCTGCCTCCTGGACCCTTGTTTGTTACATAAACTGTGGCTATTTTGAACTGGAACCCCACATTCATCTGCTCCCATTTCTCCACGCACTGCACCCTAACCAAGGAAGTGTTGCAATATGGCAGAGACATTCCTGGGAAACCCTTGCTATGTGTGGGTGAGCATAGTCCTGCTGAAAATTGCCCTGCAGTTGGAAGTTCTGCCATGAGAGGAAACATGTGTCCGCAGGAAGTCCCACACATATCGCTGATATGTTAGTGTTCCTCGTATCATTATTACGGAACACTGACTGTTGTATCCGCACTCATCACAAGGCACTCATACTCAAACTAGACCATTGCTGGATAACAAACATCCATTTCATTGCTAAAGACGATACAGTTCCACTCCGTAGCAGTTCAAGTTTCTCATTCAAGACACCACAGCAAACAAAGGTGACAGTGGCTGGCTGTCAATGGCAGGGCACCTAATGGGTACTGTGACAACAAATTTCCTGCTGTTAAACGCCTGAAAATGGTCCGCGCAGAGAGAGGGGTGTGCAGTAAAGGTGCTGATGTTGGAAAACAAAACTGTGGAAACTCTTGCTTGTCGGTGGGTCAAACAAATCCTTTCTAATAATTTCAAATACTTTCTAACAACTAAGTCAGAACGGCCTAGATGGTTGCTTCTATCAGTCCAATGATGCACCCCCTCTCAAACTCTGTCAAAATGTCTTTGAGTATGTTGTAGAGGCATTTCTAGCAGTCAAAGACCTCTCACTAACAGGTACACTACCCAAAAGTATGCATTTTTACACCCTCTTGTGGCAAGATCCAGTGTCCCAGTGCGGTAAGATGCAGTGGCAAAAAAAAACAACAAAATATGAACTCTAATGACCCAGTATCAGTGATTTGGAACCCAGAATTAAGAGTTGACCCGTTGTTTATACTCATTCTGATTTGATCCACTCGACTGTATGTGTGTGTGTGATTATTTCTCTCCCAGGTTGTGTGGTTGCAATTTAACAAAAGAAAGTTGTGCAGCTCTGTCATCAGTCCTCAGTTCAAACTCCTCCAGTCTGAAACAGCTGAACCTGAGTGAGAATAATCTGCAGGATTCCGGAGTGAAGCTTCTCTCTGCTGGACTGGAGAATCCACACTGTAACCTGGAAATACTGGAGTAAGATATAAAAACATCCATCTGTAATATATTTAGAAGCTGTTATTTATTTGTGTTGGAGTGTGTGTTACTCCTGTAAGTGTACAGAACATAATATTCTGATATTCACAAAATAGAACACACTCTAATCTTCATTAATCTATTATGTGAGCTTTTATTGATTGGTTCTGAGAGTAAAAGTGATTGTGTAGTGATGTAGAGTTTTTTTTTCCTCTCTGCAGGTTGTGTTACTGCTGTATTACAGATGAAGGTTGTGTTGCTCTGGCTTCAGCTCTGAAATCAAACACTTCATCACACCTGAGAGAGCTGAATCTGTACTGTAATGAACCAGGAGAATCAGGAGTGAAGTTGCTCTCAGATTTACAGAAGAATCCACAGTATAACCTGGAGAAACTTCAGTGAGTTACTGTTAATTTATACGTGTGTGTGTGTGTGTGTGTGTGTGTGTGTGTGTGTGTGTGTGTGTGTGTGTGTGTGTGTGTGTGTATTTATCATTACTTTTGTCTCAGGCTGTGTGTTTGCTGGTCTTTACACTGATTGTGATAAACATATGACAATGTCTGTTCTGTTCTCTCTGACAGAATCTGATCTGAATTATGGGAACATAATAAATGATCCTCTTTAATGAAATAAACTGATGCCACTGAGCTTCAAATAAAAAATTATAAGACAGGAAAGACGTAAAATCCTAAAATTTTAAAAGTCTACAAATGAACTAATAGAATTAAGTAAGCTCTAAACAAACCCTTAAAATGGCTTGAAACAGAACTGCTTAACAGAAAGAAACAAATAATTATTCATCAACTATGTAAACCTCCATTCTGCACTAACCTGCCATCCTGCTCTAAACCTCCACACATGGGGAGAGTAACACAAGTGACTCCACCCATAATCTGCATGAACTCTTCCTCCTGTTGGTTCTCGTTTGCTATAACAATAGCTCCTGGTAGGTATTTCAGAAACCAGGTGTAGTGAAAACTCAGAATTAGCTGACTCAGAGTTGAAGGAAACTCTAGGTTTTCAGTTTCCCAAAGCTAGTTCAGCCTAACTCTGAATCAGTCGATCATTTATCTTAACAATCTTAGCCCTCATATGACACACTATGGACATGCCCTTACCATGCCCTTGCCTTTTTTGCATCTGCATCTTTCTGTGGTCCATTTCTAAATTAGATTTTTCTATTTGTTTCCCTGTCATAATAATAAAATACAAGACAGTTAAATAAATCAGCCAACACTTGGAGTGATGTAAATATAATATAAAATGTTTCTTTTGGCTTGACAAACCGCAATAAACAGAGTCACATCCCATGAGAGACTGACCCACCCTTTGGAAAGGCCACTCTTTCTACCTTTATCATATATGATGTAATTTCTCTAGTCCCATCCTGAAAATGTTCTAGAATCTTCTTCCGATTGTACATTTACATTTACAGCATTTAGCAGACGTCCTTATCCAGAGCGACTTACAATTGATACAGTCTTACAATCCAAGCAATTGTGGGTTAATGGTCTTGCTCAAGGACCCAACAGTGGCAGCTTGGCAGAGGTGGGATTTGAACCCTGGACCTTCTGGTCCATAGTCCAGTACCTTACCCGCTAGGCTACCACAGTCCCGTTCCCAATTCTATATATTTTTTTTCTCTACTATAACAAATTTACCATTAAAAATTACCATTAAGGCCTACCCAGAGGATGTACATTTCTGCATAGTTGCATAGGTCTTAATTAAGAAACACCCTTGTTTGGAAAGAACCTGACTCAGTCAGTGGCTGCTATGGTTGGAAACAGTGACAGGACTCAGCTCAAATTACAGGGGTGTCGAGAGTTGTCAGTAAATTCCCTGAAATCCAAAGCTACTACAGATGTTTTCCCTGCTGAAGAAAGTTTAGAGGCTAAAACGAGCTGAAGCAAACTTTTAACCAGCCTTCCCTGTTGATGAGACTCTGAAAAGCCTTGGAAAAAGGAGGCTTGAACTTCTGATAGATATCAGCATAATGAACAATGAAAGGGTCATCGCCTACAGATGATAGAAGGTGGTTAACCAAGAACCTGGCATTAAGGACTTCAAGGACATATGGACTGTTCTGCATTGTCCCAAGAGAAAGAGGTAATAATTTAACTGAAGTGATCAAAGTTTGCATCTTTGTTTTGATACGGTGAGCTTTTATGATTGAGTCATAATTTGGTGTAACTGAGACTAGGTATAACACTGTTCCCATATTTGTTAGAATTTCTTGGTGTATTGATACTTTGGCTGTTGAAAAGGCATGCTTCAGTGGTTTACTTTATTTAAACTAAGCTTGTAGAAAAGCTGAGGCCAGCTGAATTTCCTTAAATAAACAATACCATATCCACTGTCATTTGTTTTCTGCTTTAGATCAAATCAGAGTTCCAGAGACTCATGGCTATTCCTCTTGAGGAGAAGTTCATGGCCCAGTTAGACCTGCCTTCAAGTCAGCTGATCAGAGTCATCCATGATCAGAGTCTCCTGGAGGAGCAACATGCCAAAAGACTGCTGACACACTGCTGCACTTTGTTGACGACTTTTTAAAATCCATATTTAATATAATTAAACATAATTTCAACAATGATCTTTTTTCAATGATCATTTTCACATCCCAAGCAATTGTGGGTAAAGGACCCAAGAGTAGCAGAGGCCAGTACCTTAACCACTGAATCACCTCAGGCTCAAATAATACACTTCCTCTGTAACACAGATGGAGGCTCAGGAGACACACGCAGACTGAGGATACCAGGTAAGACGGTTTGTTAACAAGATAACACACTTTAGACAAGGCACAGAAGTGTGGAGCTAGGGACCAGGAAGCGAACCACGAGGCATAGCAGAGTGGAGAGGTAACTGAGGGTGTTTTGTAGAGAGCGCTGAGTCAAGATAATGAGGCGCAGGTGGTTAATCAGTACTCCGGTGACAATGATCGTTGCTGAATGCGGGTGTTAGGAGCCGAGCTGGCGGTGAGCGTCACATCCTCACTCATGTACACTGCATTGTGCAACCAGGAGAATGATTTTACAGTGGGGTTATGCACTCATATCTTACATTTCATTATGCAACCAGAGGAACAATTTTATGGTAACGCGTAAAAATAGTTCCAACTCTGGTGGGACTAAAACCCACAACCTCTGAATGACTTTATAACTGAGCCTAACAGAATTGTTGTTGATCCTAAATGCTTCCATTACACAATAGTGCTTATAGTTGATGGGGCAGTCTGTGCAAAGCAGGCTGGCTTCAGACTCCATCTGTGTGGAGTTTGCATGTTCTTCTGTGTCTATGTGTATTTTCTCCAGGTGTCCAATATCCTCCCACATACCAAAGCCATGTGTTAGGTTAACTGGTCACTCTAACTGGTTACCCCAGTGTGAGTGTATTTGACAAGTATCGTTAGAACTTTGCTCCTGTCATGAATAACCATTGATCCTACTGTGACATTTATACAGTGGTGCTTGAAAGTTTGTAAACCCTTTAATATTTTCTATATTTCACACAAGTCCTAAAAGTAGATAAAGAGAACCCAATTAAACAAATGAGACAAAAATATTATACTTGGTCAAATATTTACTGAGGAATATGATCCAATATTAGATATTACTGAGTGGCAAAAGTATGTGACCCTCTTGGAATAGCACTTCATTTGAAGATGAAATTAGAGTCAGCTGTTATCAATCAATGGGATGACAATCAGGTGTGAGTGGGCACCCTGTTTTACTTAAAGAACAGGGATCTATCAAAGTCTGCTCTTCACAACACATGTTTGTGGAAGTGTATCATGGAACGAACAAAGGAGATTTCTGAGGACCTCAGAGAAAGAGTTGTTGATGCTCATCAGGCTGGAAAAGCTTACAAAACCATCTCTAAAGAGTTTGGACTCCACCAATCCACAGTCAGACAGATTGTGTACAAATGGAGGAAATTCAAGACCATTGTTACCCTCCCCAGGAATGGTCGACCAACAAAGATCACTCCAAGAGCAAGGCATGTAATAGTTAGTGAAGTCACAAAGGACTACAGTATAACTTCTAAGCAACTGATGGCCTCTCATACTGGCTGATATTAATGTTCATGAGTCCACCATCAGAAGAACACTGAACCACAATGGTGTGCATGACAGGGTTGCAAAGGGAAAGCCACTGCTCTCCAAAAAGAACATTGCTGCTCATCTGCAGTTTGCTAAAGATTACGTGGACAAGCCAGAAGGCTATTGGAAGACTGTTTTGTGGACGGATGAGACCAAAATAGAACTTTTTGGATTAAAAGAAAAGCGTTATGTTTGGAGAAAGGAAAACACTGCATTCCAGCATAAGAACGTTATCCCATCTGTGAAACATGGTGGTGGTAGTGTCATGGTTTGGGCCTGTTTTGCTGCATCTGGGCCAGGATTTCTTGCCATCATTGATGGAACAATGAATTCTGATTTATATCAGAGAATTCTAAAGGAAAATTTCAGGACATCTGTCCATGAACTGAGTCTCAAGAGAAAGTGGGTCATGCAGCAAGACAACAACCCTAAGCACACAAGCCGTTCTACCAAAGAATGGTTAAAGAAGAATAAAGTTAATGTTTTGGAATGGCCAAGTCAAAGTCCTGACCTTAATCCAATCTAAATGTTGTGGAAGGACCTGAAGTGAGCAGTTAATGTGAGGAAACCCACCAACATCCCAGAGCTGAAGTCGTTCTGTATGGAGGAATGGGCTAAAATTCGTCCAAGCCGGTGTGCAGGACTGATCAACAGGTACAGGAAACGTTTACAGTGGTGCTTGAAAGTTTGTGAACCCTTTAGAATGTTCTATATTTCTGCATAAATATGACCCAAACCATCATCAGATTGTCACACAAGTCCTAAAAGTAAATAACAGAACCCAGTTAAACAAATAAAGCAAAAATATTATACTTGGTCATTTATTTATTTATGAAAATGATCCAATATTACATATTAGTGAGTGGCAAAAGTATGTGAACCTTTGCTTTCAGTATCTGGTGTGACCCCCTGTGCAGCAATAACTGTAACTTAACGTTTCCTGTAACTGTTTACATTTGCTTTCAACTAAATTCAGATGTTAATATATGAACATCTCCCCATAATCATTGTCCTGAATGATTTTATATATTGCTTTATTAGGGGAACATTTCCGGTCTATGTTCAATTTCTCATACTTGGACATAAAAACGCCACAAAATAATTTGAAAAAGGGGATATTGTATCTTGCCTCACCTTTTTTCTTTTTCCACATAACCTCATCTCCTATCCAATCTGCCTTCCTGTGAATAGCTAATACCACATTTTTACAAAAGGCAATTTTCAATTTTCTCCCTAGTTCAATTGCATTAAGACCTCCTTTATCTATGAGTTTAAATAAAACCTCTCTTTTTGTTACTTCTCTATTAGTTCCCCAAATATAACGGACACACATTTTATTTCGTTTTAAAATACATTTATCATCTGGAGGATAAATCGTAGCTAAAAATTGAAGCCTAAAAAGGACAAAGGTTTTAATGACTTGAAACCTAGAAATTTTCCATTTATGTAGTTCAGTCTCTATTTCTTGAGTTTTTGTCTCCCAGTTTTTCTGTATACACTCCCCCTTTGAAATTCTTAAACCTAAAATCTTAATCTCATCTTTAACTGCGATATTAATAGGAGTTGGATCTCCATTTCCAATCCAAACAGCCTCACTTTTAAGATCATTTAATTTCACTCACGTAACTAATTCATAAATATCAAAGTATTTCTTAGTAATATCTAAATCTGTTTGTGATCTAATAAAAAAGTTTTTGCATGTTTTTCACACTTAAGTGTTTTAGAACATCAAACCAATTTAAATATTAGTCAAAGACGACACAAGGAAACACAAAATGCAGTTTTTAAATGAAGGTGTTTATTATTAAAGGAGAAAAAAATCCAAACCTACATGGCTCTGTGAAAAAGTGATTGCCCCCTAAACCTAATAACTGGTTGGGCCGCCCACCTGCAGCAACAACTGTAACCAAGCGTTTGCAATAACTTGCAATGAGTCTTTTACAGCATTGTGGAGAAATTTTGGCCACTCATCTTTGCAGAATTGTTGTAATTCAGCCCCACTGGAGGGTTTTCCAGCATGAACGCCCTTTTTAAGGTCATGCCACAGCATCTCAATAGGATTCAGGTCAGGACTCTGACTATGCCACTCCAAAGTCTTCATTTTGTTTTTCTTCAGCCATTCAGAGGTGGACTTGCTGGTGTGTTTTGGATCATTGTCCTGCTGCAGAACCCAAGTTCGTTTCAGCTTGAGATCACAAACAGATGGCCGGACATTCTCCTTCAGGATTTTTTGGTAGACAGCAGAATTCATAGTTCCATTTTTTACAGCAAGTCTTCCAGGTCCTGAAGCAGCAAAAAAGCCCCAGACCATCACACTACCACCACCATATTTTACTGTTGCTGTAATGAATAATATAAAAATATAATAAATATATATTAATATAATTCTGAAATGCTGTGTCACTTTTACGCCAGATGTAATGAGACACACACCTCCCAAAGAGTTCACCTTTTGTCTCGTCAGTCCACAGAATGTTTTCCCAAAAGTCTTGGGGATCATCAAGATGTGTTCTGGAAAAACTGAGACGAGCTTTAATGTACTTTTTGCTCAGCAGTGGTTTTTGTCTTGGAACTCTGCCTTGCAGGCCATATTTGCCCAGTCTCTTTCTTATGGTGGAGGCATGAACACTGACCTTAACTGAGCCAAGTGAGGCCTGCAGTTCTTTGGATGTTGTTGTGGGGTCTTTTGAGACCTCTTAGATGAGTCATTGCTGAGCTCTTGGGGTCATTTTGGTCGGCCAGCCACTCCTGAGAAGGTTTACCACTGTTCCATGTATTTGATATTTGTGGACAATGGCTCTCACTGTGATTCGCTGGATTCCCA
Source organism: Ancistrus triradiatus (assembly GCA_025084515.1). Taxonomy (NCBI): domain Eukaryota; kingdom Metazoa; phylum Chordata; class Actinopteri; order Siluriformes; family Loricariidae; genus Ancistrus; species Ancistrus triradiatus. The sequence continues at coordinate 32,081 of JAJAGP010005442.1, forward strand.
AAGCTTTAGAAAATGCTTTGTAACCCTTTCCAGACTGATAAATCTCAATTACTTTCTTACTCAATTGTTCCTGAATTTCTTTGGATCTCGGCATGATGTGTAGCTTTTAAGGATCTTTTGGTGTACTTCACTTTGTCAGGCAGATCCTATTTAAGTGATGTCCTGATTGAGAACAGGTGTGGCAATAATCAGGCCTGGGTGTGGCTAGAGACAGTGAACTCAGGTGTGATAAACCATAGTTATGTTTTAACAAGGGGGCAATCACTTGGACCATGTAGGTTTGGATTTTTTTTCTCCCTTAATAATAAACACCTTCATTTAAAAACTGCATTTTGTGTTTACTAGTGTTGTCTTTGACTAATATTAAATTGGTTTGATGTTCTGAAACACTTAAGTGTGACAAACATGCAAAAAAATAGGAAATCAGGAAGGGGGCAACACTTTTTCACACCACTCTATGTGTGTCATTGCACTTTCAGTTTCCGTAATTCTTAAGTGTGCAGATGGAGACTAAAACTTTTTTTTTTCTGTGGAAATGAGTAGACTGCTGTACAGTGTTTGTAGCATATACAACCCCCCTGTAGCAGTACAGTACAGTGCAGCAATGAGTGCAGAAGTGAGTGCAGTTATGCCCTTGACCTGCGATATCTAGATCAGCTTCATCCAGTCTGAAAATGTATTGGCTCCAGAGGATCTTCTAGCTGATGAAGACATTTTTGCAGCACTGCCGCCTTCGTGGTTCCAAAAGGAATGTTGTAGGTTTGATCTGTGACTAAAAGGATGTCCGAAGGCTTTCCATTTTTTCTCCTAAGACCTTTGACCTTAAAGTTCTGTGCAGCTTTTCTTCTAAACCCTGTTCTTCCTCCACCAAATAACAATTCAGTCTCTTAGATGGTTCTAAGATCCCCATGAGGCTGTATTTACCTGAAGAGATCGTATTATCTTCATTGTTGTGTTCTGCACCCATATGGTTGCGAATGCATACCATTCTTCTAAATATGTTTAAAATAATACATGTTTTGTTCGTGTAGAGGATTTTGATATAGGATTGTGGGTTGGATAAACAGAAGTGTTTGTAGAGCAGTTTTCAAAGATTCAAGATTCAAGATTCAAAGCTTTATTGTCATATGTACAGTAGGAAACGTGTTTCCCTGTACAATGAAATTCTTATTTTGCTGTCCACACGTGATGTAACAAGGTACAAATATATAATAATAAATAAAGTCAAAATAAAGAAATAAAAGTTATAGTATAAAAAAAACACCCTAAATATAAGTTATTTACATTGTGCAAGAAAAGAGCAGATATATTACAATTAGTTATTAATTGACATATGTACAGTGTGCAAAGAGCAGATATATTGCAATCAGACAGTAAAGTTACATGTGCAAGGTGAAAGACAGTAGTGTAAACATACATGCAGCTGTATGTAGACCTGTAAACAGTCATATGTGGTATAATTAAAGT
>JAJAGP010005443.1:0-33543 GCA_025084515.1 Ancistrus triradiatus
ACGAAAAAAAAGTGCACAAAATGTACATATAGCATTTATCTAAAACTTTTAAATGGATTTATTCGATGTTGGGGAAAATAGGAAGCACAATGTTGTCATATTCACTTCCGCCCATGTTCGTGTTTATTAAATATTTGTACAATTTAGCTCCTATACGTGTATAATACGTGGTATAAGACAATTAAAACAGCTATATTGTGGTCATGCTTGAAACTGTACCTCACAAAATGTATTCTAAATTATTTGTTATACAAAGTATTGACGCCGGTAAAACAAGTTCATTTGAGTTAGCCTCTTTAGCGAAAATACAAAACACCTCCTCTAGTAAGTATAGAAGTGCACTACTCAGAAAGTGTGAGCATGTATTTGATACACTTTAAAGGGCACATATAGAGGGACTAATGAGCTATTTGGGATGTAACCGGTTTCTCTCACTGCGAGCGTGTGGGATAGGACCGCGGTGCACTCTGGGAAATCCTTTCTCTACGAGGCCATCTTGGAGTTACCAGGCTGTAAGTGCGGCTCTGGTTCATATTGAGAAAATAATCGGATTTTGAACGCGCCGTGTAACAAATTTTACGTTTTTTTCGTGAGTAACAGTTTCTCTCTGATATATGTGTGTGCAGGTTGGCCGGATAGGACTGAGGAGTTAAAATGGTGGCCGCAAAGAAAACGGTGAGTGCTTGTGCATGGCGCTGCGGCTCACGTGTTACAGGCCTCGTGTTTTATTTATAATAATTAAATGTGTTTATTATAGCCACATCACTTAACTAACATTAAACGTTAGGTTAACATTGCAGGTTTCATTTAGTTCAGATGTGTTCGTACCTATTGTAGATGTCATATGTCAATGATCGAATATGGCGAGCTATCGAATCTGATCACTTATTATAAAATGAGTAATACAGGTATTATATGCAGGGTACGAAGCTTTTGCAGTCTGGTTAGTTTTACATGTACTGCCTCTAATCCGCAACAAACCTGATCTTCATTGGACCTGCTCATTTTCAATGCAACGGTTGCATCGCTGTTTTGTTTCAGCGTCTCATTTTCCCATAACAGAAAAAGTCCTTGGAGTCCATCAACTCCAGGCTACAGCTGGTGATGAAAAGCGGTAAATATGTGCTGGGATACAAACAGTCACAGAAGATGATCCGCCAGGGCAAAGCCAAGCTGGTGATCCTGGCCAACAACTGCCCTGCCCTGAGGTATCCACACTCAACTTTATTTACATATTTAAAACATAATTCCCCCACAATGTCTGACCGCTTTTGAAAATATGGCAATACCTGTGTGTAGATGGAAAGAAACTTATCATGTTTAAAATGACAGCATTTAGCAGATGCCTTTACTTATTGAGCTGAGATGTTGAAACACTTTGGGTAGCTGGGACTTGAACTCGCAACCTTCTAATTTGTAGTCCAGCACCTCAACCACTGCGCCATAACATGCTTTAAAGAAGTGCACTGCTTGAGTGGGTTGTTTTGTAGTCGGTCCTGCAATAGGCTTTTTGGCTTGTTTGAATGTCTTGTTCTTTAGCATTTGAGGATGCTTGACTAAATTGGTTCCATAATATTTCACCGTACTGGTGTCGCCTTTTGAAACGAACTTTGTGGAGACTACAAGTGGCAGTGTTACTATCGGCTGTCTGAAGCATTCAATAATTCCAAGTTTGCCCAGCTTGTGCTTACCGTGACCTAGTGTCCTCATGAGTGACTGTTACGTGAAAGTTGACTCGCACTCTACATTGTTAACTTAGTAAATTGAAGTAATTCACTGAAAAGCTCTTGAATGGAATGATTGGTCCTGTTTGGCCAGTACCCAAGCTGCCCAATGTCATCCAGAATATTGGATGGGGCCATCTTTAGTTAATCGTTTTTAATAGAAGCAGCCTCATGTTGGGACTGTGGTAGCCCAGCGGTTAAGGTATGGTCCTGAAGGTCCCACCTCTGCCAAGCTGCCACTGATGGGTCCTTAAGCAAGGCTCTTAACCCACAATTGCTTGGGTTGTAATATTGTAAGTCACTCTGGATAAGGGTGTCTGCTATGTTGGCATTCTTACCCATGTAGTTGGCGTTGTTTCACATGTGTAGTTAGATGAATAAATTGGGTCCAATTTATGGATGTTAGAGGACATCAATTCAATTCAAGCTGCTGAACATTTGGGTTGATTTTGCTTTTTTCCAATGTGTTCATTTACAGCATGTAGCAGACACCCTTATCCAGAGCAACTTACAATTGATACAATCTTACAATCCAAGCAATTGTGGGCTACCCAACAGTGGCAACTTGGCAGAGTTGGGATTTGAACCGTTGACCTTCTGGTCCAGAGTCCAGTACCTTAACCGCTAGGCTACCACAGTCCACAACTTATCTACCACAGTGTTCATCTACCTTGAAGTTGGGTCATGAAATGCAGATTGAGAGAATTTGGTTTTTCTTATTTAGTCCCATTTTCTTTTGTCCCCATTGGGACATAATCTGGTTATTCTATTATGTATTGGCAGGTCTTTATAAAACACAACTTGTATCATCAACAATGCTGTTGGTTATTTGTGTTTTAGTCACTTCATAAGTGCTGTTTTGCAGATTTACCATGTTACTTCATTGTATCATTTCGTCCTGTTATAACACTACGTGCAGCAGTTCTCACTCGACTCTACAACACTTTCCTCTCAAGATTTCTGTGATGGAATGGTGCCCTGTCTAGGGTTGTTCTAGCCTTGCAACCTGTGCTGCCGGCTAGGCACCAGCTTTCACATGACCCTGATCAGGATTAAGCGGTTAAGAAAATGAATGTTAAGTTAGCCTTATATTTTGTAGGTATCGTTTACCCATTCACTTTATTATATAAATGAACGATAAGCATTTCATAGCACACGACATAACACTGAATGTGGTGTTGGGTGTTCGATACGTCTGTTGAGAGTAACACGTTCGTTCAGTTTAGTCAGCACTTCAAGCTGTAACGTGGTTTTTTATGACTAATGGGGTGACCTTTTTTACTTGTTGGGTGCAGGAAATCAGAAATCGAATACTACGCTATGCTGGCCAAAACTGGCGTCCACCACTACAGTGGAAACAACATTGAGCTTGGCACAGCCTGTGGTAAATACTACCGGGTGTGCACGCTGGCCATCATCGACCCTGGTAAGTAATGAGCAACAACCTACTGTAAGCAAGAAGTTGGCTTGTGTATATGAGCATGTTACTTAACCCGTAGATCAGTCCTCAGTTTTGGATTGTGTGTATATCTCACATTACCCCTCCATGTTTGATTACTTTTGAAAAGGCCAGCTACATCCACCTGGTCTTTCGGTGGTGCTTACTTTTCATTTTTCTTAGGTTGGACTCCTAATTTTGACTCCTGTCTTGCCCCACAGGTGATTCTGACATCATCAGAAGCATGCCAGACCAGCAGCAGGGCGAGAAGTAGAGCCATTTTTCCTGAAACTTGTTATAAATAAATATGGTTAAAATGGTCAAAGTTGTGTTTTCTCATTGGGTTGTTGAATATATAACCATTGTGTGTACTGTCTGGGAGGTTCAAACGATATGAGACAAATTTATCCAGGTACTTTGTGATGGGGATACGTTTTGACTAATCCATAGAGTTTATATCATGTGTATATATCATAGTGTAACGTTCCTTATGTATGACTGCGTCTTTTCCTAACTACATTTCCCAGCACCCTTCACACCTGTCAGATGACTCCCTACTTCACGTGCGGCTGTGTTCCAAATCAAGTACGAAGTCAAGGGGAGTAGCCGCTGCCATATAGGGTGCCGCCATCTTGACATTATAGTAGTGTACCTTAAAACCCTTTAATTAAACTACAGTTGGGCAAAATCATTAACATAAAGCTTATTTAATATATCATGCAATTTACTGAATAATGTATTGAATGTGAAAACACGGCTTATGGTCACATTACCCATCGCTCATCACTGCCGCCATGTGACTGCCTGTGTGTAGCCGACTTCATCAGGGCGTGGCAGAATACTGTGTGTGTGTGTGTGTGTGTGTGTGTGTGTGTGTGTGTGTGTCTCATATTGCTTGCCTGGGAAAATTCAGAGTATGATTTCTGCTGAATGTGTATTTGTTTATTATCAAATTCCCATTGTAAAGGTGAAATATCATACAGTGGACCAGCATGAAACGGGGAGTACCTGTGTTTGGGAAATTATTTTTTTTTTTAATTTTGTTTTTTTTTACATTTATGGCATTTAGTTGACACCCTTGTCCAGAGCGACTCACTCACAGTCTTACAATTCAAGCAGTTATGGGTTAAGGGTCTTGCTCAAGGACCCAACAGTGGCAATCTGGCAGAGGTGGGATTTGAACCCTGGACCTCCTTGTCCATAGTCCAGTACCTGCACAGGCCTTAAGCACTAGGCCACCACAGTCCCGCACAGTAACAGGACTGGGTTTTCAAATACATGGTCATCACATAGTGTCCATAGTAATAGCATTACTTCCCATCACATTCTAATGATTTACCAAAAAACTATTTTTACAATAAACAAATGACATCTAAAATTACCGTATTTTTCGGGCTATAAAGCGCACCAGGTTATAAGGCGCAATATCAACGATCGACTGCTAACGGATCTATTTTCATACATAAAGCGCACCGGGTTATAAGGCGCATGAAATGAAACAAAACTCAAGTTCTGTCGGAAGCTCAGTTTGGTCTTTACCTGGCGCTGGGCGTCTTCTTGCTTCCTCCACTTCCGTACCATTGATTCGTTAATGTTGAATTCTCTCACAGCTGCTCTATGTCCATGTTGTACTGCGTGACTGATAGCGTTGTGTTTGAAATCCGCTTCGAAAATAAATGAATGAATGCACGTACCCTAATGGTGAGGCACATACCGTATTACCCCGCTATGCTGCGCACTACGGTGGCCTTAAGCTTCGTAACTTACCAAGACCGTGCTAAAACATTTTGACAGATTTATGAGCGCCGTGTACCATCTACAATCGGTTCTAGGTCAGAAAGCACAACCAGAATTAATTCATACATTAGATGCACCGCATTTTAAGGCGCACTGTCGATTTTTGAGAAAGTTAAAGGATTTTAAGTGTGCCTTATGGTCCGAAAAATACGGTATGTCAATAACAGGATAGTAAGGTGAGATTGAAAATCATAGTTACAATATCAATAAATATACAGCAAAGAAAGAGAACTTGCTTTTGATCTTACCATGGTCTTCAGAAGATCAAGATGGTGCAGCTTCCTATTGATGTTCCCTGTGTTTTCAGAAGTGGGAACATGTTAGGATACTGATAGCTGAGTGAAAACCTTGGAACATGACTAAAATGTGTGTTTTAAAGTACAACATTAAATATTTCATATGAAAAAAATATTGAAGGCATCATTGGGTTATGGAGTGGTGCAGTAATGTGAAAAAAAAAAGTTTTCTGAAGGATTTCTAAATCATATTTCATTGTGAAGTGTAACGTTAGAGAGCAGGACAGCTACCAAATGCTGTTTTTCAGTGTTCTATGTAGTTTTTAATTAATGTTTTAAATTATATACCTAGAATTTGCAGTTGCATCACCGTGCAGGACACTTTGCTTAATAATAATGTTTTATATAGGTAATTATATCAGTTATCTGTACATGTCCTATTGACTTGGCGTCCTCTTGCTGTGTTTGTTTTAAATCACCCATGTCATTCCTGGAAATCTTTCATTCAGGTATTTCTTGGTAAAAGACTGCATCAGCTTTCACACGAGTTTAATTCTGTTCAGTTTTGTGCAGTTATTTTAACAATAGTTCCGCGAGTCTAGACACCACATTTCAAAAAGGAGGTGATGGTGGCAATGCAAAACTCCTTGAGGAACACAAGGAGGAAACTGAGCAGAACCAGCCTAAAATGATCACCTAAAGCTCCTCTGGGTGAAACTGGAAGAAGAACCACAATGACCATCTTTCTGAATATACAGTACCTGTAATCCAGAAGTGCTGTATATAAGACATGTTTATTAGTGCAGGTGGTTCCACTTGCATCAGTGTTTATTCAACCTGTTTTTGTCAGTAGTGTTGAGGCTAGACGGAGCTGACCAATTGTATCACATCAGATGAATTGTGGTTAATAAATGTGTACCTGGTATCATTTGAAATACAACTAGGTCCCAGTATCGAATATGGCAACTTACTGTGCAAGTATAGGTCAGAAAACTCCAGAGAGTAGCAAGTTTATCAGAGCAGCCTGGTTCTGTTTGCAAGGCTTCGTTGAACACGTGTCTAAAAGCTCAAGTTGGAACATTAAGCCTTAGTGTTTCAGGTATTGGAGCTTTGAGGGTATAAGGGTGAGGACACTGTATACCTTACACTGGGTGCATTAAGGGATTTACAGGTTTAAGTTTGGACCTGCATTACATATTACCACGTGCTGGAATGTGCGTTACACTATTAATTTAGCAAAGCCTAAACTGTTCCACTGCTCATTAACGTAACCTATATACCATGGAATGAGGATTATAAATGCAGTAAAGTCATTCATGGTCACATCGATGGTCGTGCACATCGTTTCTGATTTCATAATGCTTTAGATAGTGCCACGTGAGTACCCGGGCAATGTGAGTGTAAACAGCGTTGGACCGCAGACTCTGCTGACCTGAGTAAAATAAGAAGTGTGAGTGCAGATGGAACAGACACCATCCTATCAGTTCTGCCCATGTCCTCTGCAAACACTAATGAAAGGGGCTGTGTACAGTACTCTGCAAGTCGTAAGCACATGAGAAGATGCTTTATATAAGTTATAAAGTTCTAAAAGAGTGATGGACAACTAAAGTCAAGCAATTTGTAGTGAGCTTTCTTGTTATAGACTGCATAAATGCTTTGGTGTACTACACTGCAGTTTCTTTAAGAAATGATTTTGTCTAAACGTCTTGGAAATGATCACTGGTCTGTGGAATCTTGTCATATTTATTTATTGAGCAGTATAATGACACTACAAATTTGATTTGTAAAGCAGTTGAACCCTTTAGAATTTTCTATATTTTTGCATAAATATGACCTAAAACATCATCATCAAGTAAAGAGAACCCAGTTAAACAAATGAGACAAAAATATTATACTTGGCCATTTATTTATTGAGGAAAATGATCCAATATTACATATTAGTGAGTGGCAAAAGTATGTGAACCTCTAGGATTAATTTGAAGGTGAAATTAGAGTCAGGTGTTTCAATCAATGGGATGACAATCAGGTGTGAGTGGGCACTCTGTTTTATTTAAAGAACAGGGATCTATCAAAGTCTGCTCTTCACAACACATTTGTGGAAGTGTATCAGGGCACGAACAAAGGAGATTTCTGAGGAGCTCAGAAAAAGAGTTGTTGATGCTCATCAGGCTGGAAAAGGTTACAAAACCATCTCTAAAGAGTTTGGACTCCACCAATCCACAGTCAGACAGATTGTGTACAAAATGGAGGAAAATTCAAGACGACCACTGTTTTACCCTCCCCAGAAGTGGTCAAACCAACAAAGATCAACTCCAACAGCAAGGCGTGTAATAGTTGGCGAGGTCACAAAGGACCCCAGGGTAACTTCAAAGCAACCGAAGGTCTCTCTCACATTTGGCTAATGTTACATGTTCATGAGTCCACCATCAGAAGAACACTGAACAACAATGGTGTGCATGGCATGTTGCAGAGGAGAAAGCCACTCCTCTCCAAAAAGAACATTTTTGCCTAAGGTTTTGCCAAAGATCACGTGGACAAGCCAGAAGACTATTGGAAGATGTTTTGTGGATGGATGATACCAAAGTAGAACTTTTTTTGGTTTAAAAGAAAAGCATTATGTTTGGAGAATGGGAAACACTGCATTTCCAGCATAAAGAACCTTATCCATCTCTGAAACATGGTGGTGGTAGTATTCATGGTTTGGGCCTGTTTTGCTGCATCTGGGTCAGGACGGCTTGCCATCATTGATGGAACCATGAATTCTGAATGAAATCAGGGAATTCTAAAGGAAAATGTCAGGACAATCTGTCCATGAACTGAATCTCAAGAGACGGTGGGTCATGCAGCAGGGACAACGACCCTAAGCAACACAAGTCGTTCCTACCAAAATAATGGTTAAAGAAGAATAAAGTTCATGTTTTTGGAATGCCAAGTCAAAGTCCTGACCTTAATCCAAGTGAAAATGTTGAGGAAGGACCTGAAGTGAACAGCTAATGTGAGGAAACTCACCAACATCCCAGAGCTGAAGCTGTTCTGTACGGAGGAATGGGCTAAAACTCCTCCAAGCCGGTGTGCAGGACTGATCAACAGTTACAGGAAACGTTTAGTAGCAGTTATTGCTGCACAGGGGGGTCACACCAGATACTGAAAGCAAAGGTTCACATACTTTTGCCACTCACTAATATGTAATATTGGATCATTTTCCATAATAAATGAATGACCAAGTATAATATTTTTGTCTCATTTGTTTAACTGGGTTCTCTTTGTCTACTTTTAGGACTTGTGTGAAAATCTGATGATGTTTTAGGTCATATTTGTGCAGAAATATAGAACATTCTAAAGGGTCCACAAACTTTCAAGCACCACTGTGTGTGTGTGTGTGTGTGTGTGTGTGTGTGTGTGTATATATCGTTAGCATGTGTGAAATTGACATCCATATGCACATGAATCCCTGTTCCCATGGTTCAATAGCAGAACATTGCTCAGAGCGTTGTACTCCCTCCACCAGTTTGTATTCGTCCAAATGTGATTCCTGGTGATATTAAATATAAATGGTGCACATGTACCCAAACATCAGAAAACAGGACTCACCAGACCAGACAGTCTTCTTCCACTGGTCCAACGTCCAGTTTTGACAATCACACCTTACAAGGTGTACAAGAGTAGCTTGTCTAGCACTCCACCCTTTGTTGGTTCTGACCAGATGGAACAACCATTGGTGAGCTTTAGCCCAAAACTCTGTTGCTGGTTTGTGGTTTCTCCCTCCTTGGAACACTGTCAGTAGGTACTTAATGCTGACCAGGAGTGTCCTGCAAGCCTTGCTCTTTTGAAGATAGCGATTTAACCATCAAAGTATCTTATGGTCCTTAAACCTTCCCAATTCTTCTGCATCCAACTACTTCTATAACTGACCAATCACATGCTGTCGAATATATCCCATACAATAACACTGTAATAAAATAGCTCACATTACTTGATCTGTATTAAATTACGTACAATTTTTTGCAGAGTACTTTAAAAGACCTTATACATTGTAGGGATGCACCATCAGTTAGCTTTAAAAGATAAACCTGATATTGTTTGTACTTTAATAACCCCCAAAAGCTAGTGTAGTTTTCCAGTATTTTAAATAAATACTGGCCTTGGGTTGCCATAACAGGCGATAAGGAACAAATGATTATTCCAGCCCAATATAACTAATATAACTTGATAGAACTGAGCAAATAAACAGTCCGCAATTTATATAAGAAAGCATCAAATAGCACAGATCTGTCACTGGACAATTGTGTAATGAGGCTCAAAGTTAACAGCCATCAGAAGAAACATGACGTGGAAAAGATTTCTGACCATATCCTGCGAGTGTTCAGTCGTCAGATCAGATTAGATGTGGATTAAATGCAGAGAAGAGCCTTGCCGTATTTATTTAATATCTTCCTAGCAGGAGAATGTGATTGTTCCAGTGAATGCCTGAACAAAGCTGACCCAGTTTTTTCCTCACACAGAAAATAGGTGAGCACGTCTCCTTTAGTTCAGGTGGAGTCATCCTTCATCTGTACCACATTCTTTAAATTCCCTTTTATCCCCAAATAGTAGGGAAAGCATAGCAGATGAGGATCCTGTTTAAGCAAACAGACAGATCCGCTCAGACAGACTCTGATAGGTTTTTTGCCCTCATTCGTAATCCATCCACAATCATCCTGCTCATGGGAAGAGAAGACAACAACCATGACCATGATGGTTATCCACCCTCATTATAGTTTATGGTTTTGAATAAAAGTTAAAAATGGTGAATACTCAACTACAGAATCTATAGCAGGAAAAAACACATCTTTACTCAGCAAATTTTATTCTGGCTAAAATGAACAAGTGATTCTTTTAATTTTAAGAACTGTTCAGTACAAATATTACAGCCAGTGGAACGTCAAGTTTGAGTCACTATACTAACACACTACACATAGACCAACAATAAAAATCAGTAAGAAATTGCACATTTTTCTGTAATCTCACAGGTTATTTGCTTTTTTTTTTATATAAGTCAACAAATCACACACAGGAATTTAAGAACGATCAAGTGAGTTGGTTAGTGTTGGATTTATAGAACCTGGGCAATCATTTATCAATGGTGTCTTTATACATAAATCTGTGTAAATTGTGAATGCTGTTAATATTTGCTTAGAACTGTGTGCAGTGATAAACCCTAGCCCAGTGGGGTCTTGCATGCAGACACAATTGGCTGTGTCTGAGGGAAGTAGAGGCCGGTCGGGGGATTGTCCCCCAGCATGGCTCTGTGGAGAGAGGTGATGGAGCCTCTGTGCCCCTGACCAGAAACAAGCAGGGTAAAACATGGACAAATGCAAAGGAATTTTTGAAAAGGGCAGCTTCTCTAAAATGTTATGCAATGGTAGCCTAGTGGGTAAGGTACTGGACTGTGGACCAGAAGGTCCAGGGCTCAAATCCCACCTCTGCCAAGCTGCCACTGTTGGGTCCTTGAGCAAGACCCTTAACCCACAATTGCTTGGATTGTAAGACTGTACCAATTGTAAGTCGCTCTGGATAAGGGCATCTGCTAAATGCTGTAAATGTAAATGTAAATATTAATACAGTTCAAACATTATTCGTTTTAATGTATTTATATGGGAGTGGTCTTTTAATCCAATTTACCCTATGTAACATGTAAAGCAGTACATTTTTTCACAAGATACTTTATTACTCTTACTTGAGTAATCCTTATTTGTTTAACTGTTTACTCCAAAGCATTTGGATATATGCATAATTGTAGGGATTTTTTTTCCTGTTTTATATCCACAAATTACACACAGATTTGTTTGTGCACGCATTGATAAATGAGAGCCAGAATTAACAAAACAAGGTTGTTGATGCATGATAGCAAATGTGTAAAGTAATATTTTACTGGATATCAATACAGAACTCTTTACAGCTTTTATCTGGAGCAGAATGCAATTCACATAATTAACTCATCATCTTTAAGAGATGTGAGGACGTTTCTAGTAAAACCCCTCTTTATATGTACACTGGATCACCTAATGTTTGTGGTAACCTATTTTTTAAAACACAATAAGTATTGATCTGGAGTTGTTCACCTTTTACTGCTGTAGGCTTTCCACTGCATTTTGGAACATGGCTGCAGGGAGTCACTTCCAATCAGTGTGTCTAGCAAGCCCTGGTTCGCACTCAGTGTTTTGTTCAATTTTTAAAAAAATGTTGGGATTGCTTTAAGCCAAACTTGGTAAACCATTGCAGCAGCCAACTACTGTAGGGTCAGTACAATATCAGCCTTCTAGAGAACACACCTCCTTTACTCAAAGCCCAATGGTAGTGTGCTTTAAATCACTCAAGCGGCCATTTCGAGTTGCACACAGCCACCTCAGACTTGTCTGCTACTGCTTGGCCAGGGAAACCTAATCCATTAAGCTCCTGGCAACAACCTCAGAGGCAGTTTCTTGGTTGTCAGTGATGTAACTAAGGTTCATATAACCAAATTCACTAGTTAGAAGGGGTGTCCACATACATTTGGCCATGCAGTGTACATTTTCAGTTTTGCAAACTTTTCATCCATAATTAAGCTTTGTCCTGGCCTCTCTTATCTACATGTTCCAAGCTTTTCATTAGAACGTCTTTCCATTTCTCTCCCTATTGTTTTCTGCTGACCTACATAAAGGAAGGAGGCGAGCTCCTAATAAGCAAAGAACAAATCCACTGTAAGCAAATTGCCACAGAGAAAGGCTCACCCTTGAAAATGATAGATAGAGCACAAATAGTCTATAGGCTTCATTTAAGGTTTGATTCTAAAGAGCTCTGTGTTGAAACGACCCAGTGATGCTGTAACAGAATTCTGCATAGCTGTTGCATAGGATTTAGATTGACATAACTTATGCAGAACTATTGGGGGGGTCTTCAGGAAAGATCAGATCACTCAGTCAGACTAACATGACTCTGTGTAATAGCATTACTATAGTACTGCGCTACATACTGTCTACTTTTCCTTCATTTTCTATCACAGAATGATATATGAATTAATAAGAACAATGCAGTGTGCAAAAACAGCGAGGCAACCTACAGTCAGACTGGTAGTCGCCGGAAGAATGGTAACAAATTAAATCAGCGACACATTTCAACCTGCTAAATGGAAGCAAGGTGTTCGATATTAAGAAAAAAATGAGTAGAACATGGAAATAGAGCTGCAACAAATATTCGAAATATTCAGTCAATTCCATGAATAAAAGTGGAACAATAAATGATAACTTTTACCACTTGTACAAGCCTCTATACTTTTTTTAGGTTGAATAAGGTACCATATTGAGGCCAAAGTATTATACTTCCCTATTACTGTAGTCACTTCTAGTGACTGTACAAAAATGTTTTGGAAGTCTATAAGATCATCAGTTTGAGCTGTCTGGTTTCTGAGGAAATGAAAGCTGTCTTAACACCAGGTGGAATCAGAACAAGTTTCCTTCTGCTCTGGCTAGCTAGCATATCCTGCACAGAGCAATAGGAGAACGACTGCTATTAACGAGCTCTGGCACAAGTCACATTTTGAGTTGCTTAAAACCTTGAATGTTATATAATCTGAAGCCGTGAAAGCATTTTGGCTTGAGTGTATTACTCCTAAAAACAAAAACAGCAGCTCAGCTGTAGACCCTGTTACAAATACTTCCTTCACAAGAGGCTTTAATCATTTATGACTTGTCTGCTAAATCATTTAGTAGATCATTCTTAAGCTTTTCTTAGAACTACCTATTTAATTAGCAACCCTTTGATTGTGATTTTGTATGCATATGCCTTTCCTATGATATCCAACTACGATTAACATTATTTAAGCTGACAGAACTAGCCACCTCTTTCATATCCAGCAGGCTACTAAAACGTTACTTCTTTTTTTAAACTGGAAAGGTCAGTACTAACACAAACGTATGCAGATGTGGTCTAGTATGGAAAACAGTAAAATGTGAAAATGTGATCATGTGACTTGATCTGAGGCAGTGCTCTTGGTTTCCACAATACAGTTATGTTACACTGTAGTTTGTTTAGCACTTACAGATGTACAGAAAGGATATTTTACTTTTTTTTTTTCATTTATATATAGTTTTTGGCCCAAACAGATTTGTAATGTGAGTACACCCTGTGCTTGCACTAACACAGACCCAGGCTCCTAAAATGAAAGAACTCCTCCAACAAAGTGGAACTAAACCCTAGACTGGGTACTCATTGAGGAGCCGGGACCAGGATGCACAGTCCAGCCATCACCACATCAGGGTGTGATATAAGCCAGGGTGGCTCAGTATTGGGAACAAGCGCTCTACTTATTTATTCACTTTGCTTCGTATCCCGCCTCTGGTGAGGTGAGGCTGAATTGTGCATTCATGGTGCTAATCAAAGTTGGCCTGTCGGGTGCCAACCCCAGGCTTATGGTGAGTTCCAGTTTGTCTATTTAAGAGTTCCTTGGGGAAAGAGGGCTGGGTCTGGGGTAGTGCCCACAGTATAAGATCAGGTTACTCACTTGGAAGAGTTTCTTAGTCTAATCTGGCTCCTACTTTTATTCAAATATTTGAGTTTTTCAGTAACAGAATATTTCAAAAAGAAAATATTTCAATTGTTGCAACCCTATGTGGAAATGACTAGAATTATTACTATAGGTCATAGTAATATTATATATGACTAGTTCCACATAAGTATTAAGATACATTTACATACACAGTACATCTGTGCATAATTATTTAAACCAACTGCATTTCGGAACCTTGGAATATTTCTTTGAATCCATCATTAATTTTTTAAAACAGCTACATTAACTACTGGATGACAGGACAAAACTGGGTAGGATATGTAGGGATTGTTCTATATTAGTTCATGGGTTGTAGGTCAGAGTTTTAGGGGTGCTGTGGGTTTTCTTTATTTGGGTTGGTCAGTTCTGTGTTAATACAAAGAAGCTTTATGTGAAAATACCCTGGCTGCCACACTCAGCAGGTTCCTGGGAAACTGCCAGTTGAGTGCTGTTACGTAACTCTTGTGTTTAATACATCTACTGCATTTAAATGCTGGATATTCCAGTAGCTGATGGCGTTACTGAGAAGTTCACAGTATTAAAGAGGGAGGCCAGTGCCGTGCATAATCGCTGAAAGTGCAAATCCAAATTGGAGCTGACACACAGCACTAGGCTGCCAGGAACAGCCATAAAGACTGGCAGAAAGAAGGACACGTCAAAGTCAGGGCCCGAAGGAAAGAGATGTCACCGAGTAAGAAGGACAGGCTTGATTGTGGAAATGGGCAAAATGACAGAACTTATTGGAGGGAGTTATAAAGGAGAGTGGAGGAGTCTTAAAGGAAAGCATCGGTCTCTCTCATGCAGAGACGTACTGAGGAGGAGGCTCCTTCGGCGGGATTGCGACGACCTCCTCATAGGATGGAAGCAGCACCTAAAACAATACAGAGCTCATTAAAACTGTTCAGAGCAGGATTTTCCCCTCATCTTCGTCATCAAGCTCTGATATTCGTAACTACATGGCAACATGCGGCGTCTCTCTGGCCAAACAGATGACATAATCAGAAAGAAAAGCCTTAACTGTTATGAAAGAAGAGCTAATTTCAAACACATCCCGAATTCAATCCAAGAGGATCCTAATCTAATCTTGTAGGGGGAGCCTAACAGCATCACGGAGAGGATTTTACATAAACCAGACAATCACAGCTGGTTATATAACAGGTTGAAGCTGTAGTGACAAAGCCCGGCTTTTCAAAGGACATTTCTGTCCTCTAAACAACTTTAAACTTGACCTGGTTTGAAGCACTTCAACCGATCAGATCTCATGACTTACACACAGTGAAGGTCAGGTTACCACACAGAACAAAGCTAACTATATGTTATAAAAGTTAAAACCATTATATGGATGACATTTGTATTAATGCTCTAAAAATATATAGAATAATAATATACAGTCCTGTGCAAAAGTCTTAGGCCACCATTAGATTAGATATACCATTGTTTTAGCAGTGGTGTGGTGACCCTATATAATTATTTTTCAGTCTCTTTACTAGAATACAACCGAGAATACAGGAACTTTGTATGCAGTACTAAAAAACGTTTCAGAAGGGTATCAGCCAGGAAACCACTTTCTCGGAAGGGGAACACTGAAAAGGCTAAGATATGCTAAAGCTCAAGATTGGAATGAAGATCAGTGGAAAGGTGTATTATGGAGTGATAAATCCAAGTGTCAGATCTTTGAGTTCGACAAGTTATATATGGTCATTATACTATTGCTAAAACAACAAATCTAATGGTGCCCTTAGCACAGTACTATATATTAATAAATATTTATACAAAATAAACCAATGTTTATGACTGGTGTCAGGGATTACATTCTACCACTTCACGGAATGTTAGGGCCTTGGTGCAGTTTGTGTAGGAAGTTGTGTAGGCAGCAATCACACTGAAGTGTGGACCAAAATAAGCAGTTGTAGACCATTTGAGAGAGGTGAACTCAGACTGCCAACAATCAAACCCTTTGTCTGGTTCCAGTTACCAAGTGATCCAATCCTGATTCACCTTAACCTAACCAAAATGTTGTGTGAACATAGTGCTGCTTGAAAGTTTGTGAACCCTTTAAAATTGTCTATATTTCTGCATAAATATGACTTAAAACCATCAGATTTTCACACAAGTCCTAAAAGTACATAAAGAGAATAAGGTTCTTATGCTGGAATGCAGTGTTTTCCTTTCTCCAAACTTAACGCTTTACTTTTAAACCAAAAAGTTCTATTTTGGTTTCATCCATCCACAAAACATTCTTCCAATAACCTTCTGGCTTGTCCACGTGATCTTTAGCAAACTGCAGACGAGCAGCAATGTTCTTTTTGGAGAGCAGTGGCTTTCTCCTTGCAACCCTGTCATGCACACCATTGTTGTTCAGTGTTCTTCTGATGGTGGACTCATGAACATTAACATTAGCCAATGTGAGAGAGGCCTTCAGTTGCTTAGAAGTTACCCTGGGGTCCTTTGTGACCTCGCCAACTATTACACACCTTGCTCTTGGAGTGATCTTTGTTGGTCGACCACTCCTGGGGAGGGTAACAATGGTCTTGAATTTCCTCCATTTGTACACAATCTGTCCTGACTGTGGGATTGGTGGAGTCCAAACTCTTTAGAGATGGTTTTGTAACCTTTTCCAGCCTGATGACCATCAACAACTCTTTTTTTCCTGAGGTCCTCAGGAAATCTCCTTTGTTCGTGCCATGATACACTTACACTTCCACCACAAACATGTGTTTTGAAGAAGCAGACTTTGATAGATCCCTGTTCTTTAAATAAAACAGGGTGCCCACTCCACACCTGATTGTCATCCCATTGATTGAAAACACTTGACTCTATTTCACCTTCAAATTAACTGCTAATCCTAGAGGTTCACATACTTTTGCCACTCACTAATATGTCATATTGGGTCATTTTCCTCAATAAAGTATAATATTTTTGTCTCATTTGTTTAACTGGGTTCTCTTTATCTACTTTTAGGACTTGTGTGAAAATGATGATGTTTTAGGTCATATTTATGCAGAAATATACAAAATTCTAAAGAGTTCACAAACTTTCAAGCACCACTGTATACACACACATACGTATATATGTATGTATGCATGTATATCTTTACACCATGATATACCGTGCATTTATTTCTACACTCCTGCAGATTCAGCGCATTCAGGCAGCAGCATCCAAAACACTAACCATTTTGTTTTTGCTTTTAATCCATTATTCAATAACTTACCTGAGATATTCAAAACGTTTATTATAAAATATGCTTTGTGTTAATAAATGTAATATTAATGTAAGTGTTTTTTTAAGCATGTGTAAGTCTACACGATGGTATATACAGTATATTTAAACTCTTCAGTTTACAATACATTCAAGTTATGGTGGGTTTATCTGAAGGTCTCCCCATCGTATACCGGGGAACACCTGTAAGGACTTTGGTGGCGCAGGAGGTCCAAGGTTCAAATCTCAGTATTTCCAAGCTACCTCTATTAAAAAGCCTTTAATCCACAATTGCTTGGTTTGTACATTGTAAGACTGTATCAGCTGTAAGTCACTCTGATATGGAGTGTTGTCTAAATGATTAGAAATGAAAGAATGATGAAATGTAAGAATAAAGCACATATGGAAGTGACCGGGATGGTTGTGGTTGACTTACTGTGGTATCATTTGTGGTGACATATACCAAGACCTCTGTGCCTCTTCCACTAACATATCTGTAGCAGTTCCACACACAGGCAATCAGGTAGGCCTAGTAAAAGAAATAACAAGCAAATTATAGCTACACTCTGTATATAAACACAATACACATAAAGTAAATGTTAGTGAGCCCTTTGGAATGATCTGGATTTCTACTACATCTTTAGTAATTACTATTACAATTACTGTAGTCTGGGCTTCATCCAACTCAAGTATATTCAAACTTTACTGAATGATCATGACAGTGAACCTTTGCATTTTATAAATAGTAGAACCTCCTTCAACAGTGATCATTATGTTTTCAATTTAAACCACACTCATCCTGGTCAGGGTCATGGGGGACGATGGAACCTATGCCAGAATTCAGTAAGCACAGGGAAAAGTGCACTCTGGACGGGACTCCAGTCCTTTGATAACAGTTTTTCAGAAGTTCATTAAACATGCACAATGATAAGGAGCAGTTTAGGCCTCCGTGGCTTCTTGCATGACCATTCTGTTCTGTCACAGGATTTCAATTGATTTTTTTTCTGTTCCTGCATTTTAAACAATCCTGTGTTTTGATGCATCACCCAGCTTTTATATAGCCGCTACTCTTACGTTCCAGTCTAAAATCTCTTGCTAATATTTCAAATCAACTGTTCCTTATTTGAATGAAAGTTATCCAGTCCCTGAGGCAGCAAAACAGCCCAAAACTATGTTGCCCTCTCTACCAGAATTCACAGTTGGGATGAGGGTTTGAATTTGGTGTAGGGGATTTTAACCCCCAGCATAGCAATGTGCATATTCAGCAAAACTGTTGTCTCATCTGTCCACAAAGCATTGTCCAAAACTTGTTGTGGTACATCTAGATGGTATTTTGCAGACTAGAGATATGCAGCTATGAGGCTTTTTCGCAATGCAGGACTTGGTGTCCTTCATTTTCACAAAAACAGTTTTTTTTTAAAGACTAAATGTAAATGTACCATAGAGGGAGATGTTTAGGACACAGTTTTCAGTTCAGTCTTGAAGTAACTGTAGTAGGTAATAATAACTCATGTAGGTGTGGCTGAGAGTTTCTAAAGCAGATCAAATACTCTCATGTAAATTATTAACTGTTACCTTAAAGGCCAGGATACAGCCGATTTGAAGACGAGTACTGCAAATACGAGACATGCGCTGTTCGTGGACAGCAGGTCCTCTTTGTACGGAAATGTCCCAGGCTGTGGAAACCATCAAAAAACAATTTTAATAGAAATAATATCTCATAAGCAGAAACAAGTATTCATTTCTAAGTAACTAACTGAGTAGAGACAGTTCTTACCAGCTGCTGAAGGTAGTCCTGAATTGTGTTCGGATAAACTACAAAACACTTATGGCTACCAGGGTGTTAAGAGCGAAATCAAATATTTGGTAGCAGAAAAATGGAATGATCCAAGCAGCGTGTTGCTGTTAAGAAAAATTACATTTTTAAGACAATGTAAAAACATTCATATGTGCTGTCAAACTGAAACAAAAAAGCTTGCAATAACACAACTGTGAGCTAATATTTTAATTTAAAGAAATAAAACCATCAAAATAGATGCAATTAAACATACAGCAAACAGCTCTTTCAGTTATTATCATCAGTAGCAAAGCCATAGATAATGAATAAGTAACAGTAAAAATATAGTAAAAAGCTGCTTAAGACAGGATATATACTCAATGATTTTAGAATGACACTACCTAGGCTATATTTAAAAAGTCAAAAATCTTTTTCTCCTGACAGAAGAAAAAAAAAAAAGTTTGAAAGTTTGTGAGCCTTTTAGAATTTTCTATATTTTTTGGCAAAATAAAATATGAACTAAAAACATCATCAGATTTTTCACACAAGTCCTAAAAGTACATAAAGAGAACCCAGTTAAACAAATGAGACAAAAAATATTTATACTTGGTCATTTATTTATTGAGGAATATGATCCAATATTACATATTAGTGAGTGGCAAAAGTATGTGAACCTTTGCTTTCAGTATCTGGTGTGACCCCCCTGTGCAGAATAATTGTAATACAACGTTGCAATGTAACTGTTTATCAGTCCTGCACACCGGTTGGAGGAATTTTAAGCCCCATTCCCTCCCTGTACGAACAGCTTCAGCTCTGGGATGTGGTGGTTTTCCTCACATAACTGCTCGCTTCGGTCCGTCCCACAACTTCCCCCATTGGATTAAGGTCATGACCTTTGACTTGAAATAGGAGAGGGTGATGGGGAAGGTGGTGTTTATTGAGGCGGAAGAAAATGTGATAGAAGGTGGAGAGGGGGGGGCGGGGGGGGGGGGATAATCGAGGGGGGGGGATGTGGGGAAGTGAAGAGGTAAGGGGGAATGGTGTGGGGAAGGGTATAGGAGGCAGGGGCAATGGAAAAATGCAGGGGAGGAAGGGGTGCAAGCCCATCCTCCGTACAGAACAGCTTCAGCTCTGGGATGTTGGTGGGTTCCCAGGACATTAGGGGTAGCTCGGTTCAGGTCCACCTCGCATTAAACATGGTGACACGGGCTATTAAGGTCAGGAGAGGGGACTTGGAGAACTTTAAATATTCTTCTTTAACCATTCTTTGGGTAGAACGGACTTGTGTGCTTAGGGTCGTTGTCTTGCTGCATGACCCCACCTTCTCTTGAGATTCAGTTCATGGACAGAAATGTCCTGACATTTTCCTTTAGAATTCTCTGATATAATTCAGAATTCATTGTTCCATCAATGATGGCAAGCCGTCCTGGCCCAGATGCAGCAAAACAGGCCCAAACCATGATACTACCACCACCATGTTTTCACAGATGGGATAAGGTTCTTATGCTGGAATGCAGTGTTTTCCTTTCTTCCAAACATAACACTTTTCTTTTAAATCAAAAAGTTCTATTTTGGTCTCATCTGTCCACAAAACATCTCTCCCAATAGCCTTCTGTCCTTGTCCACGTGAATCTTAGCAAACTGCAAACGAGCAAGCAATGTTCTTTTTTGAGAGGGAGAGCAGTGGCTTTCTTTCTCTCCTTGCAACCCTGTCATGCTCACCATTGGTTGTTCAGTGTTCTTCTGATGGTGGACTCATGAACATTAACATCAGCCAATGTGAGAGAGGCCTTCAGTTGCTTAGAAGTTACACTGGGCTCCTTTGTGACCTCGCCAACTATTACACACCTTGCTCTTGGAGTGATCTTTGTTGGTCGACCACTCCTGGGGAGGGTAACAATGGTCTTGAATTTCCTCCATTTGTACACAATCTGTCTGACTGTGGATTGGTGGAGTCCAAACTCTTTAGAGATGGTTTTGCAGCCTTTTCCAGCCTGATGAGCATCAACAACTCTTTTTCTGAGGTCCTCATCTCCTCAATCTCTTTTGTTCGTGCCATGATACACTTCCATAAACATGTGTTGTGGAGAACAGACTGCCCACAGGGTGCCCACTCACACCTGATTGTTATCCCATTGATTGAAATCACCTGACTAATTTCACCATCAAATTAACTGCTAATCCTAGAGGTTCGCATACTTTTGCCACTCACTAATATGTCATATTGGATCATTTTCCTCAATAAATAAATGACCAAGTATAATATTTTTGTCTCATTTGTTTAACTGGGTTCTCTTTATCTACTTTTAGGACTTGTGTGAAAATCTGATGATGTTTTAGGTCATATTTTTGTAGAAACATAGAAAATTTTAAAGAGTTCACAAACTTTCAAGCACTACTGTAGTTACATGTCCTCACAGATTTCAAAGAGTAACAGTCAAAGAACAATCCCCCATTACTACAAGCACTGCTGATAGAGCATTTCTGTTTGCAGACAATATTGGATAAATGCTCCAATGTTACTATTTAATCTGCAAAAACCTTACAAAATTTATGATGCTATACCTTATAAGCACCATAGGTTGCCATTCCACAAATCAGAATCATGAGAAGGGAAATTGCTGCAGCGATGCACATATCTGTGGAGAAAATGTGATCATATCAAAATCAGTTTAAGTCAATTGAATCCGAGTTGAATTTAGTGCAATAACATACACTCACCGCTCACTTTATTAGGTACACTACTTGTTTCCACACACATTGTCCATGTTATCGGTTCCACTGACCATATAGATGCTCTATAGTTGTACAATACAGACTGTAGTCCATCTGTTTCTTTGTTAGTCTCCTTCACTCTGCTCTATAATGGCCAGGACCCCCACAGGACCAGCACAGACCAGG
Source organism: Ancistrus triradiatus (assembly GCA_025084515.1). Taxonomy (NCBI): domain Eukaryota; kingdom Metazoa; phylum Chordata; class Actinopteri; order Siluriformes; family Loricariidae; genus Ancistrus; species Ancistrus triradiatus. Next base: position 21,638 of record JAJAGP010005443.1, read on the forward strand.
TACTATTTGGATGGTGGATCATTCTCAGCACTGCAGTATGAGTGAATGAGACACGGCAGTGCTGCTGGACTGAAAATAGTCCACCTACCAAAAATGTTAAGCCAACAGCATCCCGTAGGCAGCATCCTGTGAGCACTGATGACACATGGACTGCTGTCTCTGACTGTACATCTACAAGGTGGAGCAATACGGTAGATGCGTCTAATAGAGTGCACAGTGAGTGAACACGGTGTTTAAAGACTCCAGCAGCACTGCTGTGTCTGATCCACTCATACCAGCACAACACACACTAAGACACCACCACCACGTCAGTGTCTCTGCAGTCCTGAGAATGATCCACCACCCAAATAGTACCTGATCTGTGCTGGTCCTGTGAGGGTCCTGCCCATTAGAGAGCAGAGTAAAGGAGACAAATAAAGTATGTAGAGAAACAGATGGACTACAGTCTTTACCTAATAAAGTGATCGGTGAATGTACATTCATAACATTTTTACTTCAGAACATTCCAGTGCTTTGTTTTAAACACATTTCTGTATGATTTTTGATGCATGTCTTGGGTCATTGTCCTGCTGAAAGACCTATGACCTCCAACTGAGGCCCAGCTTACTAATGCTGGGACCTACTCTATGGGCTAAAATTATCTTAATATTTGGATTTCATGATTCCATGCACACATTCAAGGTACTCAGTGCCAGAAGCTGCAAAGCAACCCTGAAACATGAATCTTCGCTAAGTTTGAAGGGATCGGGTTCTTTTCTTTAAAAGCCTCATTATGTTTTACCTAAACAGAACAATGGTGTACTGAAAAAAAAATATATATCTATTTTGGTGTTATCTACCCAGAACAGAAAACGTTGGGACAGTATGGAAAATTAAAAAAAAAAAAAAAAATTCAGTGTTCAGTACACTGACTTTTATTTCATTGCAGACAGTATGAACCCAAGATAGTTCATGTTTTTTTTCTGGTCAACTTCATTTTATTTGTTAATAAACATCCATTCCTGCATTTCAGGCCTATAACACATTCCAAGCAAAAGTTGGCATGGGCAATTTAGAGCTAGTAATGAATTAAAATAAAGATTACATTAAATAATAATGTAATCTCAACCACGTGATGTCAAAGGGTGATTCTAATCATGATTTGTTACAAAAACAGTATCCACAGAAGGCTGAGTCTTTGAGGAACAAAGATGGATAGAGAATCTCCAGAGGGTCTTCGGTTTAGGCTTGTGTCCTTGGCCTTTACGCACTAAAATTCCTCTAGATTCCTTGAATCTTTAATGATATTAAACGATTAAACGAGGAAGAGCTGTACAGGAAAAAATATGTAAATTCCTTCCAAACTTTCTTTGAGGAACATTGTTTTTAAGCACAAACTGGAGATCCTCTGGCCATCTTTGCTCCTCAAAGACTTTTGTGGAAACTGTTTTTGTACCAAATCATGATTCATGAAATCATGAAACACCTGTTGAAATCAATTCATTATTTAGTTGTTTTTTATAGCTCTAAATTCCCACTGTCCCAATTTTTTTGGAATGTGTTACAGGCCTGCAATGCAAAAATAGATGTTTATCAACAAATGAAATGAAGTTAACAAGAAAACACAAGATATCTTGGTTTCACACTGTCTGCAATAAAATAAAAGTTAATAATAAATAAGTAATAAGTAAATGTCAATAAGTAAATGTAAGACACACGGAGTATTATTGTCCCAACTCTGTCTAATTTCGGGTTGTATTTCTATAGTTTTGTTTCTCAAATACTGAGACATTTTTTACCTCTGCGTTTGCTAATGTAACCCACTCTATGCTCAGTGTGTTACACACTGACAAGCAGCTACTCTCTTTTAAACTGTTAACACTGATTTCTACATTGCCTACACCTGTAACAAAAGAGGCTCACTTGTTTGAAATCTATATCTCTTACAATTTTTCCATTTTGCATCCAGTTCTCTATGTGGAATAAGATCAGATTCAGCCTTTGTGTTCTTCCCATGCATACAAAGAAAATATCAATTTTAATAACAAAAGCATTTTTCAAAAACGTTCCTCAAGAATGTAGGTGCGATATCTGGAAAAAACGGCAAGGGTGCAAATATTTCTGGTCACGTCTGTATCTGAAAGGTCGTATGAGCATAATCATTCCCAGAGGAGCATTTAAAGTACTTCAGCTGTTGAAGGATGAATTAACACTTACCCTGCTCCAAATCCCTTAAACAACATAACTATCACATGTGGAACCACTCCCTGACCAAACGCAGGTTTACAGGGATTATAAAAATACACTACCAGGTTATTCCTCATACAAGCTGAACTGTGTCCACTGAGTGTCATATCAAGAACGTTCACACAGCAACAGAACCACCCTAGAAAAAAACACTCAAGACAAATAACTGATTTCATAGTCCAGGCCATTTTGCAACATTCCAAAAAATGCAACATATCTTCATTTTAACATACATTTGCATTGATTCCATATTTTTTTGAATTTTGTAATTTCAAACTTACAAACTCAGTAGTACATTTATTATGCAGGTGCCAGTGTACGGGCTGATAACTGCTTCAATGGTTTGCCTACGTACTAGCAAACTGCAAAAATGAAACGCTGGCCAAATCAAAAAAAGGAGATGAAGTTCTACCACTATTATGAAACACAATTGAGTGCTACACTACTCCAGCTCAAGTGAAGTGAATAACAATGCAACAGTATTCCCTAATGTCACTGGCCTCTTTCAGCAGGATAATGCCCCATGCCGAAAAGGTTACGTTTTAATTAAATGATGACCAGGATGACCAGAAGGCATCTCTGGGACTCGAGCTCAGGTCAGTGCTGGTCTTGATAATAATCTGTATAGGATATTTAGAATAAATGTAGCTTACATTTATTTAAACTTAATGGTATACAATGGAATTCCTATATGGGCCATTCTACCAAACTGGTTCAATGTCAATGTTGAAGCGTGGCATGGTGGCTCGGTGGATAGCACTGCTACCTCACAGCAAGAAGGTTCTGGGTTCAATCCCAGCGTGGAGAAGCCTGGGTCTCTTCTGTGTGGAGTCTGCATGTGCCCATTGTGTCTGTGTGGGTTTACTCCAGGTGCTCTGGTTTCCTCCCACAGTCCAAATACATGTGTGTTAGGTTAATTGACTAGACTAAATTGACATTGGCTTGAGTGTGTGTATATATAAATATATATGACTAGTCTTGATGTAACCTTGCATGTGTCGCTGGAAAGGCCAATGATGCTGATAGCAACGTCAAAGACGAAAACATTTAAAATCGTATGTTCCCAACCCCAAATCTTTGCCTATATGTATATTATACCATATCAAAGGTACATACATTTATTAAAAGTACAGTCAGTTTCCATATTACATATTCATACATACAATAGAAGTACATTTATTTGACTTTATTACATAACAGCACAACCACTGTATGTTTTGTCGTTAAACTTGATTACTGCCGATGTCTGTCAACTTACTTGCATCATCCATGACATCCAAGTCTGTGCCAAGTTCAGCACTGGTGAGATGATAGTGATACTGCACGGGGTCATTTAGAGCAGACAGCAGAATTAACAGAACCACAGCATTGATGAGCTGAGTAGGAGAGAAGCACAGGGGTAAAACTGGTTCATCCGTCAGTGGGTGTTGCACAGTGTAACAAGCAGATAATCAAATGAAAGGGGATCCTTCATAAAATAGTCATTGGTTTTCCAGAGTCTGCTGGTGTCATTGGTAATTTAAGCTAAAGCTCTCTCATGTGTTTCATCCTACTCAGACATTGCTATCACCTGCTTACTGTCTATATACCCTATTATTTGTGCCCTGTCATATATCATACACTGTTCAGATGGCTTTCTGGCTGTATTATGTTGTACTGCTTTAACACTATGTCATACAAATACATATGTGTTAGAGCCTTAAACCAGGCCCTAAAGGTTCTGCTCAGGGTTGTGTTTGGATTAAATTATTCCGCATTTGCAAGTCACTCTGATTTAAAAAAAACATCTGCAAAAAAGAATCAGTATCACAGCACTGGTCACAGATACTTACAAAATTGCAATCTTTAATATAAAACCTATAAGGCATCAATCAAATCCATCAAATTCCTATATAATTATATACCAAGAAGTTAAACTTCCCTTTTTGGTAAATGTGTATATTGTATATGTGTGTGTGTGTGTGTGTGTATATATATATATATATATAAAATGTATTATTGACCAAATAGAAGAAGTAATAATAATGTAGGCTAGCACTCTCCATCAGTGTACTCTGATGACAGCTATTATTTATTTGCCAGTTCCAGATTTATGCAAGAGGTCAAGGATTTAATTCGATTAAGGTCCTACTTATACGAATAAAGCCATGGCTTCTAAAAATGAACTTGGAGGTTAATCTATGATTACCGGTAATACGCACTTTACAATAATAATAATAATAATAATAATAATAATAATAATAATAGTACAGTCATTAGAATAGTCTTTGTTTATCTCCTTTACAGACACGTCTAAATAGCATATAGGTCCATATACAGGCCTGTGTATATTTTACTGCTTCATAATTATTACGTTATTGCATTTCTATTCAACAACAAACCAGATGGGCTCTGCTGAAGCAGGAAAATCCCTTTAACGCTGAGTGTATGGGGGAATCCGTGAGCATGTTTGTGTGCGGCGCTGAAGCTCTGTTTGAGGGCAGTGAACAGCCTTTAGGATTAATGCTGGTTTTATCTGGTTCACCCCGCTTCACTTACTGAAGCGTTTGCTTCTTCTACAGTTTCAAATATATACAGTAAAACGCGTCTCGGCGCTATAATCCGTGATAGAGCAGGAATTGGTTTGCTCACCATGTACCAGACGCCGAGGATAATGGTGCCCGTTCGTACATGACAGCAGAGGCAGCAGCTCGTCGTGTACCATCTGTCCCACGGCGAAATCATCGTTCTGCTTCAGAATACACGCGCTTATTTCATGTAGACCCGATAAAGATAACGTCGAGACGGTTATAAGCCGCTACTGAGCCCGTGTATATCCAGTATGCCGTCTCGAAAGCTCTGTTGCACTGCACTCTGTCCCTCAGCATTAATTCAGCTCATCTCCTGATCACGTGGCCGAACAGCAGGGTTGAACTGGGATCAGGACGGTGAGAGAGAGAGAGAGAGAGAGAGAATATTTCTTAACACGTATGTGCGAGCACTATAATAGAATTGAATATGTTCCTCTATATCAAAGCTCATACATGTACTGTATATCTACTAATAGGGATAAGGACCTTGTTTAGCACAGCGGTCTTAAATGCTAGTCCATTTACAGCATTTAGCAGACGCCCTTATCCAGAGCGACTTACAATTGATACAGTCTTACAATCCAAGCAATTGTGGGTTAAGGGCCTTGCTCAAGGAGCCAACAGTACCAGCTTGGCAGAGGTGGGATTTGAACCCTGAACCATTTGGTCCATAGTCCAGTGCCTTAACCGCTCAGCTACCACAGACCTCATAGTCTACCACAGTGGTCATCTGGGTTGGAGTTCCGGTGGTGCCTTCCAGCTGAGTGGGACATCCCACCCAGGCTATGAGGGAGGAGAAGCCAGTTTAGGTATCATTCATGTTTACACCTACAACTTCCTTCTCTGGCTAGGTGTCAGAATGAATTATCACACACTCTTAGGACACCTATACATTACACCTACAGAAGTCAAGTCAGATTTATTTATATAACGCTTTTTACAATGGAGCATTGTCTCAAAGCAACTTTACAATTTTAGATTACTAATCTACTAATCTACTAATATCTACATCCAGTCTCAAATTGAGCAAGCCTAGGGCGACAGTGGCAAGGAAAAACTCCCTAAGTGTTATGAGGAAGAAACCTTGGGAGGACCAAGACTCAAAAAGGGACCCAACCTGCTTGGGCGGCGTAGATGATAAATATAAGAATGAAACTAAAGTCATGGAGGGATAGTTCAAATAAAACGTAAAATATGCACATCGGCATTAAGTAAGCTTTTATAACATCCCATTCTATGACATAGGCGTTAGTCCCCCTTGGCAGCTATAACTGCTACCAGTGTGATTGTGGGCATTTTTGCCCATTCATCAGTACGGGCTGGTCAAGTTCTTCCACACTAAACTCACATAACCATGCCTTTATGGACTTTGCTTTATGCACTGGGGCACAGTCATGCTGGGCAGTTTACACAATACAGTCAGGCAAGTAACATTCTCACGTGGGATTGGACGTAGTTATTAGGAGATAATCTATACTTGTAAAGTTGCTTTGAGACAATGCTCCATTGTAAAAAGCGCTATATAAATAGATCTGTCTTGACTTAACTTGATGTCATTTGCCAAACCCAGACTCATCCACCAGTCTGCCAGAAAGACAAGTGTGATTCATCACTCCACAGAACACGTTTCCACTGCTCCAGAGTCCAGCAGCAATGTGCTTTACACTGCTCCATCTGACCCCTGGCATTGTGCTTAGTGATATAATGCATGCATGCAGCTTCTTGTCCATGAAACCATGGAAACCTTGCTATGCCATGAAGCTTCCGGCATACAATTTTTGTTTTAATGTTAATTCCAGAGGAAGTTTGTAACTCAGAGCCTCAGCACTCTGCAACCCAGCTCTGTAACTTTACATAGTCTGCCCGTTCATGGCTGAGTTGCTGTGGTTCCTAATTGTTTTATCCCCTTAAATATACAACTAACAGGTTCACAACTGACTTGCAGCAAGGATGGCATCCTATTACACTAAAATGCTCAAATTCAGTGAGCTCTTTAAATTAACCTATTCGTTCACAAATTTTTGTAAAGGCAGAATGGCTGAGTCCCTGCAGTGATGGTGTTTGTGACAGACTTCCTGATCAGGACCCAGCAGACATTCCAATTTGGGTTCAATCTCTACTCATTAATCTAAGGCATGAAGCAATGAGAAATGTTCTGTCACTGTGTATTCTTAAACCCATATAATTTATTTAGGGAAATACAAAGATATATATACAGTGGGGCAAAAAAGTATTTAGTCATCCACTGATTGTGCAAGTTCTCGTACTTAGAAAAATGAGAGAGGTCTGTAATTTTCATCATAGGTACACTTCATCTATGAGAGACAAAATGAGAAAACAAAAAATCCAGGAAATCACATTGTGGGATTTTTTAAGAATTTAATAGTAAATCATGGTGAAAAATAAGTACTTGTAACTGTAACATTTTATCTAAAAAAATCTGTCTCGGTCATAGACATAATATATTTAGACGCCGCACTGGCCGATGGATCATGCATCAACGTCGCTGACATATTGGTCCAGACAACATCTCATAATTCAGCATTGTATTGCTAAAAACATGCCTGATTCTAGTTTAATACATAATAATATACTAAAACGATAATAAAAGATTAGCAATAGTACATAGTATGTCATATAAATAATAATGTAATGGTTGTATAATATAGTACTCACAATTTTAGATACTCTGTTATACTACTATTTATACTACATACACTATATCTACTATTGTTAATCTATTATTTCATTAATTCCATTATTTATTACACTACATCTAATTGTATTTACAAACTAATAATATGCTGTACTGTACTGTATATTGCCTTTTGAGTTTATCTGTATAATTTCACTGTTATAACAAACAGAAAGCAGCCTGACTGCCCATATCTCACTATTTTATTTGATTTTTATTTGAGTTATATTTTTTGTCAACGATGGTCAATTATAAGAATTTAAGGGTGCATAGTTGAAAATTGTTTCAGTATTTCAAAGTGAATGAGTCAAATTCTGACCAGGGGCAAAACAAAATCTCAAATAATGGGATGTAGATGGAAAAAGAACATTAAAAAATATTCTACACATTTCATGTACATTCAATTATGAAAGAACATTTTCACACGTATTAACCAAGAGAAATAATCCAAATCCATGCTTGAAAAAATACATTTTTACAATTTCTTATGACAGTGAATTATTTTCCACTGTATTAATTTGCCTGAGGTTGCCACACACTCCGCTTTATAAAGATTCGAATCAAAACTTTTTTGACACCACGTAGATCAAAAGCCTTGAATATAAAAACGACTTATTACAATCGATTGAAAAATATTTAGGTTATTGTGAATTTTAACCCAATAAAACTCCTTCGTTCACTTGTATTTGTTTCCAAGCCAGTGTTGCCTGGACCAATATGGCAGACGAGTTGAGGTATCGCAGGAACAAGCTGAGGCAGCCAATGCGGCTTCTAGGTATACATGTCTATGGTCTCAGTCCTCGTTTGCTCGGTACACGGCGCACTTGCTTAAACTTGAGCGACTTGTTTCAGCCGAAATGTGATTCACAATTCATGATTCAGGACACAGTGATTCAGGTGCGCAAAAGCTCTTGCTCAAAGACCACCTTTGCAGTGTTTATCATGTTTGTCTTCATTTTTACATCTACAGTACTTTTACATTTACCTGAAGACAAAAATTCTTCATGGGTCCTAAAAACATTTAGTTTATAAGAGCCAACTGAAAGCAAAATAGGAATTGAACGCTCAAGTTAGCTCAGCAGCTATGCTAGCACCTGGAGTTCATCATTTACATTTATATCATTTAGCAGACGCCCTTATCCAGAGTGACTTACAATTGATACAATTTTACACTCCAAGCAATTGTGGGTCAAGGACCCAACAGTGGCAGCTTGAGACTTGGGTCAGGGTGGGATTTGAATCCTGGACCTTCTGGTACATAGTCCAGTACCTTAACCAGTAGGTTACCACTGTCCCAGTGTTTTTCACCTTACTTTCAATCCATTACTCACTAAATTACACAAGATTTTTCCACTTTATTATAAATTAAGCATTGTTTTAATGAGTTTGGCCAACTGCAGGTTAATGTAAGTGTTTTAAACATTAACTTACTAATCATAGTCTCCTTTCCATATCTCCGCTATGATACAGTAAAGACTCCTCTACCAAACACTCAAACTCCTCAGTTCATGACACATTTAACTCCTGATGGATTTGTAGGAACATATCCCCTTCGCAAATCAGGGAGCACCTGTACAATACACCTCCGGATTTTCTGGGGGTCTGGAACATTACTTCTATTTAAATTATTCATTTTGGGAACAATTTGCTCGGTACTCATCCTTTTCAGTTCTCTATGAAAACTGAGGTGCCACTATAATGAATACAACAAAAATATACATCTTTCTGAACATAAACACTAAAGGACATACCTGCTTTCATTATTCTCTAACAATCCATAAGTATATTTAAAAGCATAAATATGGGTGTTTCTAACAATTAAATGGTCGATGTCCAGAATAAGTGGAAAACCAGTCATTTTTTTAAAATCCTCGATCCATGCACAATTCTAAAAATCTTACAACTCTGGTTTGATATTTAATCAAGGTATGGTTTACAGTTAAATATCTTCTTGTATGCCCACACTTCACATTGCAGTTTTTGGATACTCCGTGTTAATATTGTTGTAACATTAGGTCTTTTTTCAGAGAGAACTGCTTTGTAAAGTACTATCTTCCCACACTTTGAGCCCACATTATCCTAGTCAGGTCGGTATGGTTACGGTTATTGTGGGGGTGGGATGGTGTGCCACAGCTATCCCTATAGACACAGACATAGTCCATAAATAAGAACTCGTACCCCAAATACACTCACCGACCACTTTATTAGGTAGACCTTGCTAAAAAGAGGCTGGAGCCAATTTTGTCCGAAATCATCAAACATTAACAATGATCAAATGTTTTATTCATTTTAAACAAATCAACATAGAAATATTGCATTGACTTCCGTAAACATGATTATTCTCAGATCCAGAAACTGGAGACAAGTATAAATACACTGGTGAGACCCCTGCTAATGGAAAACTAAGGCAGGTGTCCGATTTTAAACCAGAGTACCTCAGGTATGCAAGTTCTACCAAAGGAAATGGGGGGGGAAAAAAATGCGAAAAACAATGCAGGATAAACCAAAGTCAATCCATGAATGGATGCATTTAAATTAAATTCTCCAGGCTCAAAGCCTACGAAGGAAAGAGATAGGAAAAGGAATCCCCCAAAAGTTGCAGTCACCCACAGCAATGCCATCTTCTCATCAATTAAAGCCTGTATCATGAGTAGGTTCTCGTACGACTGGATAAAGAATCTGAACATTTATTTGATTATAAACAAACAGGATTCGTGCAGCTCTGACATCAATGAAACCTGAAAGTATTCCACAACCTTCACCAAAAAGACCGTTTAGATGCATACACTACAAAGAACAGATTAAGGCAACAGATTCCTGATACTGATACTATTTTAGTGACGAGGAGGTAAAGCTGCTCTTACCGTTTTACATCTCTGTCCATTAAAATCACTTTCACCTACCAATTACAATATCAAAACGAAATTAACAAGGAATTGAACATTCACATTTTAACAAGACCAGGGAAGAATGAAAACAGGAACTATTACAACCTTTAGCACAGTGCAATTAAAGAGAATCATAGAAAAAAGCCCTTATTAATTCTGTACATATGGCATGGCTTTTTCTACTGCAGAGGTTGCAAGAGAATTTGACAGTTAATTAGGAAAAAGCAAAAAGGTGTCGTTTATAATAAAATACATAACCATTACGGGGGGGAAAGCATTGAGATATTTAGTGTTAGAAACACCTCTGTAGTAACTTGTACTCTTCTGTTCCACGGCTGATAAAAAAAACAAAATAACACAACAAAGGTACCAACCTGACTGCTCCAGCAATGACTTCATTTTACCTCACTGACTTGCAGTGCCTCAGCGGCTTCTAACACTAACTGCTACACTGCAACAGTTAACAATATGCAATTCAGCAGTACAAAAGTGCCACAGGACAGAGGAATCAAACAGAATAAAAAGTCAACAGCAATAATCTACAATTTCCCAAATGATATAAACAAACTTTTCAGATGCAGATTAATATTACTAAAGTAGCAAATGGAAAATATTTAATCCTTCCCCACACTGAGCGTGTGCGATAGACATGAATGGTGGATCTTTTACAAGACTTTAGCCCTGCATAGTGCATAAGTAGTTCTCTCGTCCTCAGGATCACTGTTGTTATCTTGACCGAGTTGGTCCGACTCGCATTTGATGCTTTTTGGAATAGCAAATGGTACAGCAAATTTATTCGGTATAAAATTCTGTACTCAAATTATTGCATAAACATTTTTGACAATCCTGTTGCATAAAATCACTCTTCATGTTTCTCTCCGCACCTTCTTCTTTTGACCTTGCTTCGGTGGTTCAAAATTCTGATCGGATTTCTCTGTGGAAGCAAACACATTCATGTAATGGTTCAGTTTTCAGAAGTTTAAGAAGAAACTTTAAGGTAACGCCGCATGCATTACTAATTCAAGTAGTAATTTGTTTTAATGTCTTTCAATCTTGTTTCAAATCAAGAAGGTTCAGTAGTCTCAATTACTGAAAACATTTAGTAAATGTACACAGTGTGTATACAGTGGGGCAAAAAGTATTTAGTCAGCCACCGATTGTGCAAGTTCTCCTACTTAGAAAAATGAGAGAGGTCTGTAAGAATTAATTGTAAATCATGGTGGAAAATAAGTATTTGGTCACCCACAAACAAGCAAGATTTCTGGTTCTCACAGACCTGTAACAACGTCTTTAATAAGCTCTTCTGTCCTCCACTCATTACCTGTATTAATGGCACCTGTTTGACCTCGTTATCTGTATAAAAGACACCTGTCCACAGCCTCAAACAGTCAGACTCCAAACTCAACCATGGCCAAGACCAAAGAGCTGTCGAAGGACACCAGGAGGAAAATTGTAGACCTGCACCAGGCTGGGAAGAGTGAATCTACAATAGGCAAGCAGGCTGGTGTGAATAAATCAACTGTGGGA